>JASAMZ010006731.1:0-27484 GCA_030248115.1 Linhomoeus sp. GSCO2_2 | reverse complement strand
CAATTTTTCAAAACTGTAAAGCCATGTCACAAATTCTTACCAGCGTACGACCTATCCATTTCTGCATTCACATTCGTCAATGAATGACGTGCCATTTGTGGCAATTTATGGAATTTTGATAAATAATCGTGTATTTCTGTTAAATTCCACATTTGCAAAAAATTTCCTTTGTGTTGCAAAGGATCCGCGGTCTATGCTCTTTCCATTTCTGAAGAAATTTCGTCGCTAGCTAATCGGGTGAAGAAGTCGATTTTCGACATTTTCGTATTTTAATTGTAAATATCTCTAAATTGAAATTTTTCAAAGCTGTAAAACCATGTCACAAATTCTTATTGGCGTACGACCTATCCATTTCTGCATTCATATTCGTCAATAAATGACGTTCCATTTGTGTCAATTTATGGAATTTGGTAAATAATCGTGTATTTCTATTAAATTCCACATTTGCAAAAAAAATCCTTCGTGCTACACATTATCCGCGGTCTATGCTCTTTCCATTTCTGAAGAAATTTCGCCGCTAGGCCATCAGGCGAAAAAGTCGATTTTCGATATTTTGGAATTTTAATTGCGAATATCTCGAAAATGCAAAATTAGCAACAGGAACGGACACTGGATCCGTACTCAGTGACTTTGACTCTACTTGACCACATATGTCACATATCTTATTTCGATGCGCGGACAGACAGACACACACACACACACACACACACACACACACACACACATTGTCATCCGTATATATACACCTCGCCGCGCTGAGGCGCGGCGAAAAAACACGACGGAATAGAGGGAATATGCTGACTTTGAAAGCGGCCGCTCTGACTGGCGGAGTGGGCGAGACGAAAGGTCTGGGCCTGTGCAGCGGCTTCAGCGAAATGGCCAACTTGGGAGCCGAAGAGGGCTCCTGCAACCTGGAAGACGTCTTCAGAAAGGTGCGCGAGGCGAGAATTGCTTCAGCCGGGCGAACTCCTACGAGAGCTATTCGTACGTGCGTTCGTCCGTTCGTTCGTTCGTGCGTTCGTCTATCACGCTGAACGCTCTCAGATCTCTGCGTTGGAAAGTCGTAGGAAGGAGATCTTGGGCTCTATGGATAGCTCTCTAGACTCACTGAGCTTTGCAAGCTTAGTTTCGAGTTTCAAAACTTTGAATTGCGTATGCTACGGTAACCTGAAGGTCAAAACGCAAAACGGCTCTAACTCGCTCGTCTCACGTCGTAGAGCGGCAATCGACACGTCAGATGAAAGCTCTCGGCGTGCTCTTTCATTCGGCAGCAACAATTTTCAATTACGCAAACACGCGCCGCGAAAAACGCCATTCTCGAGATTTTGACGCTAAAATCGCTCTAACTCGCTCAACTTGCGTCGTAGAGAGACGATCTCGAGCCACTTTGGATAGCTCTCGACTCACTGATCATTTCTTCTCCCATCGGTCAAAACATAAAAATTTGAATTTCGCGAGTTACAGTAACCCGAAGGTCCAAACAGCATAGCGGCCCTAATTCGCTCGTATTTCGTCGTAGAGAGGCGTGCGATAGCTCACTTTTAAGGTTACGACGTGCTCTTTCATGACACGACAAATTATGTATTCAATTGGTAAAATACTTACTGAGAAGTTGACATTTTCGTAGGAAAGTCGCAGAGAGACGATCTTGGATTCATTCAATAGGTATCGACTCACTGATAATTGCGCTATGAGGAGTCGAGTCTCAAAAATTGAATTTTGCGAGTTACAGTAACCCGAAGGTCCAAAACGCAAGGCGGCTCTAACTCGCCCATCTCGCGTCGTAAAGCGACAATCGACACGTCATTTGAAAGGTCTCAGCGCGCTCATTCATGCGACTGCATAAATTTTTCCAATTAGCAAAATACGCGCCATGGAACTACGTTGTGTTTTGAGTCGCTACCTACGTTTTGAGTGCTATAACGGCTCTAACTCGCTCGTCTTACGTTGTAGAGCGACATTCGTTTGAAAGCTTACGTTGTGGCAGTTGTTGAACACTCATTCGTAAAGAAACACTTGTGTTGCTTTGCCCTTGACGAACAACTTTGTCTGGTAAAAAATTAATCCCGGGCGATCCCAATGTTGGCTTGCAACAACCGCTCAGAAATGCGTGTGTCTTGGTCAAAAAACTAATCCCGGGCGATCCCAATTTTGCCTTGCAACAACCGCTCGAAGATGCGTGTATCTTGCTCAAAAAATTAATCCCGGGCGATCCCAATGTTGCCTTGCCACAACCCCTCAGGAAGGAGTGCGTCAGAAGTAGCGCATGATTAGTGGACTACGGACGGGCGCGCATCATATTGGAAAGGTTTCGAAATACTATACAGAAGTATCCACTCTTTTACTCTTCCACTCTAGAACGCTCACAAACCACTCTGTATTAGTAAGGCAACTTCACTTCTTTGAAACAGCTTGTTAAGACTTCAAATTAAAAACGGAAAACTACAGTACACTCCGAGCACGTGATTCAGTTCGGCGTGGCCCCGGGCTCCGCGGAGTGGGAAGCGGGCGAGTTCATCGTCGACCAGATCCAACAGGGAGTCTATTGGGACGTCGCCGAGTGGCAGGAAGAATTCGCCGACGTGAGCTACAGTACATGCGATGCAGTAGGGTACCGCAAAGAGTCTAACATCCCCCCCCCCACACCACCCTTTCCCAACTGATTCATGGTAGTGTGCACGTGCAATTGGCGTCACGTTTCACTCCAGTAGTGTATCTGACGGCGGCAACAGCGGTTGTAGCGCTCAGTGGAGGAAATTCGGTACCACATGCCTGCAGTACTCCAACTGGGCGCCGGAAGGAGGGGAGGGAAAGCGTGGTGTGTCGATCGATCTTCGTCTTTAGGCTGGAGTGGGTCCGGGCCACGCCCACTGGACGCCCATCGTCAATTGTCTCAAGGCCGTCGTCGACGCCCACTTCGGCTACTACGGGGGCGAGGCTCTGATGAAGTAGAGAGTCAAATGCCACTGCTGCGAAGAAGCTTCGAACTCTCTCGAAGTCTTCGCTGCGTTTAGGACTGGACACGATTGATTGTTTTGGCGCTTTTCGCCAATATTCGCTTCTTCTTATTAGATGCACGCGCTTGCAGGGTGCGAACTCTGGCAAGTCCCTCTGTCTAGGTCGCTATAGCGCGTTGCTTTGTGAAACCTATGGCGGACTTTCGTGCATTCATCGGGGTTTTGGGACTGATAGAACATTAGACTGGCATCGAAGAAGAGAAGACCCAAGACAATCTCTTGGTTGGACGTGGTGGAGAGACACGACAAGACAAGATGCCTCATTCATCTCTTGAGAGACCGCACACGTCCGAGTCGAGAGGAAAGCAATTAACACTGCCAAAAGACGCATATTCTCTACACTTTATCGCATACAAATTCGATCGAGAAGAGTTAATATTGGATGGGCGGTGAAGTAGCTGGGGGGGGGGGGAGCCCCTCATAATAGCCCGTGAAGTTCGTAAGACAATATTGGCGCGTTGCGATGATGTACATTGAGAAGGAGTGACGCCAGAAACGAAACAACCCATTGTATTCCGGCATTCTGCGAGTTTACAAACTACGGCCAATAAAGGACCCCTCTATTCGCGATGTCATCAGAGTACAGCCTACAAAAGTGGTCAGTTCAATGGAAAATCTTAAACGGCTCATGACAAGACGGTATCAGCTCATAGTCAGGACTATACGTGAAGAGTTCTAGCGGTGTATTCTGCCTTCCGTGTGTGGCAATCGGTACCGTAATGCCCCTGCTATGCAATAGAGGTAGAAATATTCCTTGCGGGACAAACGTTGGAAAAACCGACGCCTGCACAGTGCTCTGGACGGCTTCTGCTTGCTCCAACTCAAAACTCCTGACTTTAATTTGCGAATAATGGCACTGCCGATGAAAATAGCTTCTCTCAGGCTGCTTCCCTCCGTTTCTTCCTTGGGTCCGCGCTATTTGAGCACCACAATCGCCCTAAATCGTCGGTCGGGCGCCCGAATTTGGCGGCGCGCCTATGACGAGCGGCCCTACTTGGCCGAATTCAAGCGGGCGAAACAGTACGAAGAGACGGAGTGGCTCAAGACCGACGAGGGCAGGAAGGACAAATTCTATCGGGAGATGGAAATGAGATCCGAAGGAACAGAAGGGGTTAACGACGAGAGGAGTGAAGGTCGACAACAAAGGGTTAAGAAGAAGGCGCGGACGCTCTTCATCCAAGAGGACGGCGACAATCCCGTGGACTTTGGGGTGGGCTATACGGGCATTTTGTGTACCGTGTATATCCTCCTCCAATAAGCGCTCTGCACGCATTTTTCCAACCCACCTCTAGGAGAGGCGCTTATTCGAGGGGGTAGGGGAGCTTATTGGAGGATTTGCGATGAGCAGTAGAGATGTCAGTCGTATCGTCGAACCAATTTGTCGGCAAATGGAGTTCTCACTCACTGCAGGACTTCGACCCCTACGCCGTGGATCCCGCCCGGCAGAAGTGCATTCTCTGCAGGTGCGGTAGTAGGCGAGGAGGCGCCATTACAGTTTACACACCTTTGGAGGGGAGGGGGGGGGCATAGGTGCCGGCCAGAAGAGGGGGGGGGGGGCGGCTAGCCGGCTTCCCTTGGGGTCGCGAAGTGCTAATTCGCTTTTCGCTTCTAGAGTTTGACAAGGGGAAATATTTCCAGCCCAAAAGGGCTTGCGCGATCTTTGAAGGTACATTCGCTTATAACTCGCTAAAAACAGCGCCGCAGGCGGCAGGCGAATAATTTGTACTCAAAACAAAGATTTGTAGTCAAAATTTTATGTGGGGAGTTGTGGTGTGTAGGCGAAGATTTGTTTGGCTGGGGTTGGCCATGGGGGGGGGGGGGGTCAGCACCCGCCCCCCCCCACCAAGTCTAGACCTTTTTTGGCCCGGCCTCAGCCGGGCGAACCCCTACGAGAGCTTATCGTGCGTGCGTACGTACGTTCGTGCGTTCGTCACGCTCTCAGATCTCGCCGTTGGAAAGTCGTAGGAAGGAGATCTTGGACTTTATGGATAGGTCTCGACTCACTGGTAATGTTGCTAAGTGACTTCGACATTCAAAAGTTTGAATTACGCGCGCTACAGTAACCCGAAGGCCAAAACGGAAAACTGCTCTAACTCGCTCGTCTTACGTTGTAGAGCGGCGCGCGATAGGTCAACTAAAAGGTCTCGACGTGCGCTTTCGTTTGGCATTAAAACTTTTGTTAATTACGCAAGCACGCAACACGAAAAGCGACATTCTCGCGTTTTTAACGCAGAAATCGCTCTAACTCGCTCAGCGTGCGTCGTAGGGAGACGATCTTGGGTTGTTTGGATAGCTCTCGACTCACTGATCATTTGTTCTTCTATTGGTCGAAACTCAAAAATTTGAATTTCGGGTGCTACAGTAACCCAAAGGTTTAAAACGCGAAACTTATCTAACTCGCTCGTCTTTCGTCATAGAGAGACGATCTTGAGTTCGCTGAATAGGTTTCGGCACACTGACAATTCCGTTAAAAGAAGTCGAAATTCAAAAGTTTGAATTGCGCGCGCTACAGTAACCTGAAGGTCCAAAACGCAAAACGGCTCTAACACGCTCGTCTTACGTCGTAGAGCGGCGTGCGATAGGTCAACTAAAAGGTCTCGACGTACTCTTTCACTTGACGTAACAAATTTGTTAATTACGCAAACACGCAAACCGAAAAGCGACATTCTCGCGTTTTTAACACAGAAATCACTGTACCTCGCTCAGCGTGCGTCGTAGAGAGACGATCTTGAGTTTGTTGGACAGCTCTCGACTCACTGATCATTTGTTCTTCGATTGGTCGAAACTCAAAAGTTTGAATATCGCGAGCTACAGTAACCCAACGGTTCAAAACGCAAAACTTCTCTAACTCGCTCGTCTGTCGTCGCAGAGAGACGATCTTGAGCACGTTGAATAGGTTTCGGCACACTGCTCATTTCTTTAAGAGAAGTCGAGATTCAAAACTTTGAATTTCGCGAGCTACAGTAACTCAAAGGTTCAAACGGCAAATCGGCCCTAACTCGCTCGTCGTACGTTGTAGAGCGGCATTCGTTCGACCGTTTGAAAGCTTACGTTGAGGCAGTTGTTGAGCGGTCATTCCTAAAGAAATACTTTTGTTTTTTTAACTCTTGTCGTACGAACAACTTTGTCTGCTAAAAAAATTAATCCCGGGCGATCCCAATGTTGCCTTGCAACAACCGCTCAGAAATGCGGCTGCCTTGCTCAAAAAATTAATCCCGGGCGATCCCAATGTTGCCCTGCAAGAACCCCTCAGAAAGGAGCGTGTCAGAAGTAGCGCATGAATAGTGGACTCCGGGCGGGCGCGCGTCATATCGGAAAGGCTTCGAAATACTTTACAAAAGTATCCACTCTTTTACTCTTCCACTTTAAAATACTCACAAACCACTCTGTATTAATAAAACAACTCAACTTTTTTAAAACAGCTTGTTTCGCCCGCCCTCAGGCGGGCGACACCCTACGAGAGCTCGGCGTGCGTGCGTACGTCCGTGCGTGCGTGCGTAACGCTCTCAGATCTCGGCGTTGGAAAGTCGTAGAGCGGAGATCTTGGGCTCTACGGATAGGTCTCGACTCACTGATCATTCCGCTAAGAGGTTTTTATACTCCACAAAAAGTGTGGAGTATATAGCGATTGTGCGCGAAACGCAGAAACTTTGAGTCAACGGCGTTCGCGCGTGAAGCGGCCGATTTCCAAACGGTCTTTTGCGTTGGGTAGGCCTAGTAAGTGGGCAGGGTGGACACCAAACGGGGTCACGCTGCGGGACCCCGTTGGCGGGAAATTCAAAAATTTAAATTTTCAAAGTACTGAAAATTGGGTTGGGCAAGGTAGAACTCGAAAAAGTTGCATATAATGGTATGCACTATCTTTTGATATATTGTAGTACTCGATAGTGCCGAACACGGAAAAAAAGAATTGGATCGCTGCGGGACCCATTTTGGCGCCAAATTTGAAAAATTCGCGAATTTTGGCCCCGGGCCGACTTTGACGGGCTGCGGTGCGAGCTAGGTAGCAGCTAGAGCGGCGAGACCACTCTTGTTGCTCCTTCCCAGATGTCCTCTATCGAATGAGCCATGAACGAAGAAAATCGACTGAAACACAAAAAAGTTATCTTCCTGCAACTTTTTTGACTCCGGGGCCGAAAACTGCGATTTTCGCGTTTCGGCGTCTTTAGCGCTCGAATGCACCGCCGAATCGTTTCAAATGTAGTTTCAAACGATTCTACGCTTAAATCTGGTCTAGAAAAGCGTTTTGGAAAAATTTGCAGAGCTACAGTATCCCTGCCGCGTCGGTTTGAATTTTGGGCATCAGGCCGACTTTGCCAATATTATGCTCGATTTCGGGGTTTTCGGGTGCGCTGATTACGAATTTGGCATCCGTTCAGTGTATAGATGATGTTTGAACGTACCTACGACGAATTTGTATGCTACCGTGCCCCAAGTCCAGAATTTCAGTTCCCGGAGTCCATAGGAAACTAGGGGTGTTGTATGTCGAATCTGGGGTATTTTGGGATGTAGATCACGAATTCAGCATTGCTTTTGCGTTTGGGAGTGTCAGGAGGCCACAACAGCAGAGGAGTCACCGTGCGTAGGAGTCCAAATTTGTGGAGTATACTGCGTCCCCCGGACGACTTGCCTGGTGAAATTCATAGGCGCGCGCTACAGTAACCCGAAGATCAAAACGCAAAACGGCCCTAGCTCGCTCGTGTTACTGTACGTCGTAGAGCGGCAATCGACACGTCAGGTGAAAGCTCTCGATGTGTTCTTTCAAAGTTTTTTCAAGTGCGCAAAATCGCACCGCGGAAAACGCATTCTCGGGATTTTGACGCTAAGATCGCTCTTTGCTACATGCAGAAGTGCGACACGGTTTGATTGCTCGTAGTGTGCTCTTTCGTGCTCTGTCAATTGTTTGCCAAAACTTTTACAAGTTTTTGTCACTTTTAAAAGCGTTGCTTGAAAGAGGGATGTTCTTGCTCTAAAAGCCAAATCGCGGGCGAAATGAATATTGCTATGCAATACCCTCTTGCGAAGCGGGGGCTCGTGAAGTGGAGCATGCGGGCGATGAACTCTCGCACTCTCTGCAGAAAGAACGCAACTCTTTGCAATGTCAGTCAGAATACAAACTCAACTTTTTAATACCGGAGCTTGTTGAAGCCTCCTCCACAACCCGGCTGAACCCCCACTCCACCAACCCCTCGCTCATCCCCCTCTCCCCATCCTCTCCAATCGCAGCTATACGCCGTTTTCAAAGATAAAGAAACGCAAACCATAGGTGCGATTGGTCGTCAGCCTGGGGAGGGGGTTCAGCAGGGATTTGGAGGGGGGGGGGGGGGGGGGGGGGGGGGTCCATAGGGTCAAAAATCAATATCCAAACTTGGTCCGAAAAACTGTATAAAACGCACAAAAAGTGCCAAAAACGCCTTATTTTGCTCTATTTTGATGAAAAATACCTTTAAAAGACTACAAAATAATATAATTTTGACTATTTCGAGGCAAATTTCAGGAAATTTCTCAATTTTTGCTCGATTCTCGGCCAGGGGGGGGAGGGGGTTCGGCTTCAAGAACAAGATTCTTGTTCCGGTTGGCGGCTGCTAAGGAGGAGAGGGGGGGGGGGGGGGGTAACCCCTATCACACAAACTTCAAATCGCGCCCACTTTAGGACGGGCGCCGAGCTCGACTACAAGAACGGCCGTCTTCTGGGCCAGTTCGTCAGCGAGTTGACGGGCAGACTCTTTCCCAGACACTACACGGGATTGTGCCATTACCAAGTGTGTACAGGGTGGTTGGTGACAGCAGACGGCAGGATATGATGGGCCGCACAACCATAACGACAGAACGTTGGCTTCGCCACCCCCCCCCCTCCAGACGTTTACCGGATTTATTCATTGTATGAACCCTCACCTTTACTCCAAGCGTGAAGTTCGGATGTCCCTTCCACACCGCCCCCCCCCCTCTCAGGCAATAAGTGCCGTTCGAAGAGTGAGGGGGGGAGGCAGGTTGCCTACTGGACAATTCTCCCTCCAGGGGGATTGAGGGTGGGGGGGGGGGGGGGGGGGGGGGGGGGGGGGGGGGGAGGGTGGAGATGCTAGGATCTGCTGGCCCCCTCCTACTGCTTCTCTTGCCGCCCTCAAACCCAACCCCCCCCCCCCCCCCTCTAACTGCCCCCCCCCCCCTCACCGACCACCACTGCTTGCTTCGACTCACTCCCCTTTGCCATTTACGAAACACGCAACGCACACCGCTCGCATCGTTCTCCCCTTCAGTACGAGCGCGTGCGCGAGGCGATTCGGGAGAGTCGCCGGTGCGGCCACATGCCCCTCTTCCACCGGGAACCGAGGTTCGCCCGAGACCCCCCGCTGTTCGACCCCCAGCGCCCCATCAGGCCCAACCCCTACTGAAACAGGAAAAGAAGAGAAGAATATACTAAGATTGAATTTTCATATTGAGACGAGTCTCTTTGTGATCCGCTTTGTGTTTTCCCCGCTAAAGGAAAAGGTCAGAGGTGTTATTGAGAAGGCGCTCAGTCGGGCGACCCACCCTTGAGACCCGCTTGTGCAAAGGTCGCCCGCCGGATTAGTCGGAGCGGGGGGATTGGCGCGTCTGACTCGCCAGCAGAAAAGACACGCCGAAAGGACACGCGTCTAGAGACTAGAGAGACTGCAAATCGCCACAAGTCATTATGTGGACATTTTCAGCGTCTGACCACTGGTCTTATTAGGCACACGTTGGAGGCCTGTCGAATCTGTAGGGTTGCATAGGGAAGTTGGGTTAGGAACCACACTGTGTGCCCCGCCTGCGAAACGAGTTCACTTGAATCTGGCACATGTTACCGCCGGCGCTTGACACAAGGGACCCTCGATGCTTGCTACAGCTAGGAAGTCAACAACTGCGATGAAACACAATGTAACCGAACTCTATGGCAACGAAACAAACACCTACCTACAGTACTATTGAAGCTTGAGTCAGTATCGCTCAAGTGGGCGTTTCGGGCGTGGCCATTTGGATACAGTGGCCCTTTTGAGCCTAGTCGCTAATCAAGGGAGTTCGAGAACGGTGCGGCGATTAGCGCCGCTCATCGCCTTTGCGTGGTCAACACTTAGACGCCCCCACAAAGTGTGAACAATCGCCTACATAAAGCGCGTTCGAGTGCCAAGTGTGGCATTGCGTATGTAGCTCCGATCACGCGAAGGTGCGCTGATTTGAAAGCGCTTTTGTGGTGCAAGCGAGAAAAGAACGTGCGTGTGTATGTACATACGTACATGGTTGCGTGACTTCGTAGGAGGAAAGCGCGAGGTACATATAGTGTCGAAATGCGTAAGTAGCTTTTGTGTTGTCGGGTGCGGAGATAAAAGCTCCCACTAGCCTCGCCAAACCCCAGTGACATGTCAAGTTGTCTCTGACGTCTCCGCAGTTGCAATAAGAGACCAAGCCCTTGGTTTCGACGTCGTCAAGCTTCCTCTCAGGTGTGTCCGCGCAGGCGCAACCGGTCACAGAATTGTCACTACGAAATTCCTTGGCGCCAAGGTAGGACGTCAGAAAAGCGATATCCAAGCGAAACGTCGGCTGGTTGCGCATGCGGTCGCAACCCTGCCGACTTCCAGCTGTGGTATTCGTTTGTAGACGAATGTTAGTGCTCACGTCTATGTACAGTATGTGCATACTGCATGCGTACATGGTCTCGCGTTCCAATTTGGGCAGGTCGTCAAAGGAAGGACTGTCCTGCTTTTCTCGACGTCACACTTGTTTATAAGCTGAGTACGTCCATGTGCAGACGTTCCTGATACGCTTGATACAATTTCCCTTTCGATTGATCGCTCAACTGACTAGGGTGCTCCATACTTAGTTGTTCTTTTGCGAACCTTGAACGGCCCCAGTCGCCCCTGGGACTTGGCTTGCCAACTCTGTCGCCTTGAGAAGACCGGCGGGAGGTTACTGTCACTTCTGTCGTTGGCTCTTCCTCCGAAAGAGAACTTGTTTTTGCTCGGCTCCCCGCGTCTTGGCGCCAGTTCGCGCAACCTTGGAGGCGGGCGGAATTTGTTTGGCTAGACACTCTCTCTCCTCTCGCTCTCTCTATTTTCTCGATTGGCTCGACACTTCTTTCCACCCCCTCATTTGTGACGAAGGAGGAGTGAAGAGGGGCGGCTCGAAGAGCCATGAATCGCCCTCCTCCTTCGTCTTTATAGGGACACTTTTCGTCTCTAGACCCCCCATTTCCGCTTATTTTGTTCCTTCGACGATCCTTCCTTAGCACAGGACGACACGAAACGGCGACATGAGATCGGCGCTCGCGATGGCTCTCTTTGTGGTTGTGACGGCGGTCCTGGTGGCGCCGCGAGAGTCGACCAACGTCGGGAAGCGCTCGCGAAGCTCCTCGGTCAAGCGCAGCTGCGTCGCCGGCCTGACCAGCGTCCTGAAGCGCGTCTGCCAGTTCTGCTTCAGAGAGGAGCCGGCAGAAGAAGGTGGGGTCGGGTTCGGCTGAGTTGAACTGTATGTCCTAGCCGCCCCCCCCCCTCCCTTTCACAAATGCAAAGAATTGACCTGCCGCACTGGAATCTGCAAAATCTGTAACCACAACCGCAACCCCTTTCCCTCTCCGGAAGGGGTTGAGAGCCTCCCGACAGCCGGCCCAGCGTTTTAGTGTGGCCTACGAATCATCGCTAAGCATGGATAGAATTCAAGTGCATTACAGACGACGGCGTTCTGTACCTGCTGCGCAAGCGTCGCTCCTTGGTCGACCCGCCGCGGCGCAGCAGTGAAGTCGAGGTTCCTCAGCACGTCAAGACCGTCATCCGTGACTGCTGCAGGTCGAGGCTACTTACTGTACATGTACACTACACTATAGTGTGGACTTCAAGCATACTGTGGCTAATCGCGTTTGGAAACGGTTGGAAGCTTTACTGGTTGGTTTTCAGAGAGGAGCACTGCACCTGGCAGACGCTTCGCCACGTCTGCTGCGAGGACAGCGCCGAAGACGACGACGACGAGCCATGAGTGACTCGGCCGAGAATTTGAATCGCGCGCCTCTACAGTAGGTTATTAGGACCGGCCATCTCTCTTGTATCAGCTTGTGTACATGTAAGCTGCCACGTTGTCGCGCTATTCCGTCCAGTCGTCTCCTGGCATGCTCGCCTTCGACTGTTCTAAAGGACAGTTACGAAGATACCATTTCAAATTAGGGAATAGTTCGTGTTTCTATAGGCGCTATTCTCGTCGTAGGCTTTCTATTTCCGGGCTCGTGCAATTCCAGACAGTGTGGCGGCGTCTCGTTCGTGCGTCACTTCTATTGTCCATTATCCGTAGCGTAATGTACAGGGTGTTTTTTTTAATCTGACACATTTGTTTTGCGAATAACTTGTGCACCACAAGAGATATTGACTAACCAGGCAAGTCGTCCGGGGGACGCAGTATACTCCACAAATTTGGACTCCTACGCACGGTGACTCTCCTGCTGTTGTGGCCTCCTGACACTCTCAATCGCAAAAGCAATGCTGAATTCGTGATCTACATCCCAAAATACCCCAGATTCGACATACAACACCCCTAGCTTCCTATGGACCCCCGGAACCGAAATTCTGCACTTGGGGTACGGTAGCATGCAAATCCGTCACAAGTATGTTAAACATCGTCTAAACGATAAACGAATGCCAAATTCGTAATCAGCGCCCCCCCGAAAACCCCGAAATCGAGTATAATGTCGCGAAAGTCGACCCGACACCCAGTGTTCAAATGGACGCGGCAGGGTTACTGTAGCTCTGCAAATTTGCCAAAAACACTTTTCTGGACCAGATTTCAACGTAGAAGCGTTTGAAACCACTTTTGGAACGATTCGGCGACGCATTCAAGCGCTATAGACGCCGAAATGCGAAAATCGCAATTTTCGACCCCAGAGTCGAAAAAGTCGCAGTGTAAGAAAGTTTTTTGTGTTTCGCCCGATTTTCTCCGTTCATGGCTCATTCGATAGAGGACATCTGGGAAGGAGCACCAAGAGCGGTCTCGCCGCTCTAGCTGCTACCTAGCTCGCACAGCAGCCCGTCAAAGTCGACCTGGGGCCAAAATTCGCGAATTTCTCAAATTTGGCGCCAAAATTGGTCCCGCAGCGATCCAATTCTTTTTTTCCGTGTTCGGCACTATCGAGCACTACAACATATCAAAAGATAGTATATACCATTATATGCAACTTTCTCGAGCTCTACCTTGCCTAATGCGTTTTCCAGTACTTTGAAAAAATAAATTTTTGAATTTCCCGCCAACGTGGTCCCGCAGCGTGACCCCATATGTCGTGCAGGTTGCCCACCCACTAGGCCTACCCAACGCAAAAGACCGTTTGCAAATCGGCCGCTTCACGCGCGAACGCCGTTGACTGTAATTTTCTGCGTTTCGCGCACAAACGCTATATACTCCACACTTTTTTGTGGAGTATAAAAATTTGGTACACACTATAACAACACGTTAGGAAGCCAGTTTCCAGAAGCGTTTCCCTCAAATCCCACTGTACCATCTAAGGCGACGTCTCAAAGCAGAATCGCGTTTTCAGTGAACCGGAATTCCTAAGAAACTCGCCCTTCGGCTGCCCAGCTCGACATGGCAAGCTTTGCGTGATTAAACTCACACACATGTTAGCACCTCGTCTTGAGACTTCTGACACCAAATTTTAGCTACCTGTTTCCATTCGGGAAAGAATACGGGAGCGAAACGCAAAATTGGTCAAAGCGCTGACCCTAGCAGGGGCGCTCCCTAATTCTGAGTGTAACCACCTGACGGTTGCGTTTCTGGGAGTACGGTGCTGAAATTGGTGTTAGAAGTCTCAAGACGTGGTGCTAACATGTGTGTGAGTTTCATCACGCAACGTTTCCCATGGCGTGCTGGGCAGCCGAAGGGCGAGTTTCTTAGGAATCGCGGTTCACTGAAAACGCAATTCTGCTTTGAGACGTCGCCTTGGACGGTACAGTGGGATTTGAGGGAAACGCTTGTGGAAACTGGCTTCCTAACGTGTTGTTATAGGGTGTACCAAATTTCAGGTCAATAGCTCTTGTGGTGCAAAAGTTATTCGAAAAACAAATGTGTCAGATTAAAAAAAAACACCCTGTACATCTGGCGACCCGCGCGTCAACTACTACATATTTGTCCGCGCCCCATGCTATTTGTCCGCGACCTTGTCGCCAATTTGTTTGGATGGCGCACTTCTGAAGCACCACGCACTAAAGAGTCCAACGGGTAACCCAGTCTTTGCTCTACGCTTGTTTCTCAAAATTTCACAGTCCACGCCACAACCATGTAGCACTGTAACTTGAACAAGGCATCACTCAAAGGTCATGGGGGCGAAAGCGTGGAAATAGCTCTTCGAATGGACATTCTCTCGAATCTCAGAGCGAGTGAGCCAGTTCAAATCCGAGAATTGATCGTTTCGATTGGGTTTTAGCACGGCCTCCGCCCCGTAGGCCATCTCGCGCCTTCTCAGGTTCAGGGAGGCTTTCATGAAGAAGATCTGAGAGAGTGGGTGTGCTATAGAATCTCTACCGTACTCCCTCCAATAAACGCACCCCCCCCCCCCCACAGGAACGACTGAACTACAATAAGTGTCCACCTCCTACGGCAAATCCTCCAATAAGCGCCCTGGGCGCGTGTTTTTTTTCAACCTACCTAGGAGGGGCGCCTATTCGAGTTGGGGGGCGTTTATTGGAGGACTAACGGCATTGCAGCGTCACGATTGCTGCCAACTCAAGATAGGGCTGTCGATGTGAACTGTAAGCACGCCAGTACATTCGACGCTGCAAATTTATACGAGAAGCGACAACAAATCCAACAGGTAGCAATCGTGACATTCGAAATGCCGAACTGTAATAAAAATGTAAGATAAGGATGTAAATAAGAGCCCTCCCCTCGCCCCCCCCCCAGGCGCTCCCTTTAGTTGTATGGTGAACGAGTGCCAGAGCGTTTATTGGAATTGGAGGTCGCACGGTAGAGCGTCTATTAGAGAATTTGCTGTACCGGGTGGTCCAAACAAGCTGTTTTAAAAAAGTTGAGTTGTTTTATTAATACAGAGTGGTTTGTGAGTGTTTTAAAGTGGAAGAGTAAAAGAGTGGATACTTTTGTAAAGTATTTAGAAGCCTTTCCGATATGACGCGCGCCCGCCCGGAGTCCACTATTCATGCGCTACTTCTGACACGCTCCTTTCTGAGAGGTTCTTGCAGGGCAACATTGGGACCGCCCGGGATTATTTTTTTTGAGCAAGACACACGCATTTCTGAGCGGTTGTTGCAGGGCAACATTGGGGTCGCCCGGGATTAATTATTTTTGCAGACAAAGTTGTTCGTAAGACAAGGGTTTAAAAAAACAAAAGTATTTCTTTAGGAATGACCGTTCAACAACTGCCTCAACGTAAGCTTTCAAACGGTCGAACGAATGCCGCTCTACAACGTAAGACGAGCGAGTTAGGGCCCATTTGCTGTTTGAACCTTTGGGTTACTGTAGTTCGCGATATTCAAACTTTTGAGTTTCGACCAATAGAAGAACAAATGGTCAGTGAGTCAAGAGCTATCCAGGAACTCAAAATCGTCTCTCTACGACGCACGCCGAGCGAGTTAGAGCGATTCCTATGCTAAAGACGCAAGAATGTCGCTTTTCGTGTGGCGTGTTTGCGTAATTAACACAAGTTTTAATGCCAAACGAAAGAGCACGTCCAGACCTTTTAGCTGACCTATCGCACGCCGCTCTACGACGTAAGACGAGCGTGTTAGAGCCGTTTTGCGTTTTGGACTTTCGGGTTACTGTAGCGCGCGCAATTCAAACTTTTGAATTTCGACTTCTCTTAACGGAATTATCAGTGTGCCGAAACCTATTCAACGAACTCAAGATCGTCTCTCTATGACGGAAGACGAGCGAGTTAGATAAGTTTTGTTTTTTAAACCTTTGGGTTACTGTAGTTCCCGAAATTCAAACTTTTGAGTTTCGACCAATAGAAGAACAAATGATCAGTGAGTCGAGAGCTACCCAACCAACCCAAGATCGTCTCCGTACGACGCACGCTGAGCGAAGAACAACGCGACAGAATCCTAAACCCAGTTCCGCTCTCAGGCCGACGCTACGGAGGTGGTCTTTCTCACTCTGCTGCGACTAATGGAGGACGTCATAGTCCTTCCCAACATGGATGATTACAATAGGAAAAACGAACTCAATAGAGCCATTCTGACTGTGATGCCCGAACTGATACAGTTGTCGCTGGACACCCTGGGATGCCTGGATATTGTGGTGGGACGATAACCGCCCCCCCCCCCCCCCCCACCCCTCCCCCCCCCCTCCCCCCCCCCCCCCCATATTAATTGCTATCAAAAATTCCGATCGCACACTAATCAGGACGCGCCTAACGAAAGCACAACCTATGCAGTTTTGGAATTGCTGAGTCAAATCCTGGAGTTTTGCCCCTCGAGAATGCTGGAAGAATCGTTAACTGGCACTATTTTGGACGCGATTTGCGCCAAATTCGCGCATAATTCCCCGCAAATTCGCAACGCCGTCGTCACTTGCCTCTACGGGCTGGCCAGTCGAAAGGTATTTTGATGGATACCGCATATCGGTGTAATTTGTGGAATATTAGTTCAATTCGTTGACTATTGGTGTAATTTGTGGAATGTTGGTTCAATTCGTTGAATATCGGTGTAATTTGAGAAATAGTTCAATTTGTGGACTAGCGGTGTAGTTTGCATAATGTTAGTTCAATTTGTGGAATATCGGTGTAGTTTGCATAATGTTAGTTCAATTTGTGGAATATCGGTGTAGTTTGCATAATGTTAGTTCAATTTGTGGAATATCGGTGTAATGTATGTTTTGGAAAATTACATAGTGTCGAATTTGTAGAATCTGAGTAATTTGTGAATATTGGGTGCAGTTTGTGGGCAACGGGGGGGGGGGGGGGGGGGGGGGGGGGGGGTGCAAATCTCTTATAATAGTCACAATGAATTAAATTAATGCGTGAGACTACTGGAAAATAGCGCGTTTTTCGGTGTGATTGAGGCAATAGTCATACTTCCAGGTTGGCCCTTTGAAAAAAGGGAATTTCGAGGAAAATAACCCCTCCATGGGGCTGTTTCGCCAAGAGGTCATGGAGCGCGTCCTGCAGGCGGCGCAGTGAGAATTTTTTTTAAAAATTTTTATTAAGAATTTTGGAAAATTTGTAAACGCAAACGCTGGAAAGGTCAAAAGAACCGGTTTCTTGTGAAGGTTCTTCAAAATAGATTGAATTTTGCGACTTGCAAGTCATGAAAAAAATTGCAAATATAGTAAAATTCCGCTTTTTTCAGAGAGGCGGCCAGCCACCAATTCCAAGAGGACCAGTACACCTTTTTGCAGAATTTGTGCACCCTTCTGTGCTCCATGCGAGAATGCCTGTTTACGGTAGGTTGCTTGTTTCTTTGTTATTGCTTTGTTTTTGTTCAAAATATGTTGGAATTTTTTTTTGAATTCTAACTGACTGGTTCGATAGTTCGTGCTGTTTCATTTCAATCTATAAATGAAGTTTGGGAGTCGTTTTCTACGCCTGCGAAGGCTTTAGAGCGTCGACGTATTGTATCGCAGTGCCGTGTGTGCGCATGTATGTACGTTGGAAGTTTTTAAGAGATTGCAAACTAGTTTAGGTGAATTTTTTCTATTTAAAAATCTCTTCAGAGTCCCAAAGTGCCAGTCAAGGAGGTGCCAAAGAGCTTCCCGCTGTATCTCAAGGCGATGCTGGCCTTCCTGGAGCACCCCTCGCTCGTGGGTATTTTTGGCGCCAAATTTGAATTTTTGAATTTTTTTTACTATTTTGAAATTTCGGCGTACCAATAATTTGAGTGGTTGTATCCACAGCAGGTACGCAGAATGCAATATCAGCAGAGGTTTACGACGTTTGAGAAGTGAAATTTCTGGGGACTACCGTAAATACTTTAATAAGCCCCCGGGTGGCTTATTATTTCACCCTCTTTCTAAGAGGGGGTACTATTGGAGGGTGGGGGGGGGGGATTATTCGAGGGGGGCTTATTAATTCAACCCCTCTTCCAGTCACAAAATGTACAGAAACTGCCCTAATAGCATACCAAGTAAGCCTTCTATGCACCAGATATTCTTATCATACTATCATACTTATCATACTGAAGACGGATTTATTACTTACAATGGTTGTAGCGGCACTACAGTACAGTACACGTGTACCCTACAGTACGCATACAGATAGTTAGTACCTTGGGGGGGGGGGGGGTACTATTGGAGGGTGGGGTTTGTTACGACTGTTTACATCAGGTTTTTGGTGTTGTGAAATTCAAAATTTTGAAAACGACCAAATTAAGTGCAATTATTATTGAATTAATTTTCAGCGCTGTCGCGCCGAGGCGGCCTCAGTAATTCTCGCGATGCTGTGCCAAGAAAGTCTGGCCAAATTGCCCGAATTACGCCGGGAAATTCCCCGCATTTTGAGGGACATTCCGGAAATCGCGCAAAAAGTGGGGGCATTGTTATTTTTATTAAAACATTTATTTTTTTGTTTAATATGAAAATTCCAGCGCGGCTTCCCTTCGAAAAACGATTGTGCGGAATGCCAGTACTCGAAGCTGGATTTCGACTCGGATTTGGAGTTCTTGGTGGAATTTGGACGTAAGTTTTAATGTATTTATTGCGTATTTTTATGACATTTGTTTATTTAATCTGTGAATGACTTGGGCTTTTCTCACTAAAAATGATACGTTTGACAGCGAGAGTAATTTTTGAAGAATTAATTCTTCATTTTTAGCACTCCGACCCCAAAAGGGGCGGAGTGCTATAGTGGAGCTGACACCGACTAACTTTTTTGCCCCAAGATTTCTCGCGCGTGGTTCACCCGATTTGGACGGGGTTTTTTTTATTCGATAGCTCTCGAGGGATACTAGGGGTGCTCGGGCCTTCGTTTTTTTCGCGTGGTGGAAAAATTTTGAGAAAAATTCAAAAATTTGAAAATTTACTTACTGGAGAGGTGTTCCGTCAATAACAACTCCTCGAGTAATGGGCCGATTTTGATGCCGTTTGGATATGTTGTAGCCCTCGACGAGACGAAGGGTGGAAAAAAAATCCCGAGCCAATCGGCCGACGCGTTCTCGGGTTACGGTAGCCGAAAGTGGTTTTTTGACAAAAATTTGCCTTTCAAAAATCCTAGTAAATCAGGCAGTTGTTGTATCGGGCCAGATATCTCAAATCGGCAAGATTAACATGTTCTCTTTCGTTTAAGACCAAAATCGCCGAAATCCGCCGAGGAAATCTTGAGTTCTGCTGTGCCAACGGGTCTCCGTCGGGGGTCGAAAATGCCGATTTTTGACTTTCGGCCGTTTTAGCGCCCGATTGCGATGATTTATGGCCAAATGGACTGCACCACGCGATTCCCCGTTGAAAACTGATCCGGAATCGATTTTCAAAAATATTTTTTCGGCTACCGTACCCCGGGCGCGTCCAAAATTCGAATTTCCACCCGGGTGGTCAAAATCAATGTTGGAGTCGATCCCGGTGCTTTCGAGGTCGCTGACGCCGAATCTGGCGTTATTTTGGCGTTTCGGATCAAGATTGGCGAGTTTTTGTCGAAAATCGACCTACCGTAGCCCTACGTCGACGAAACTGAAAGTGTGGTAATTGTACGGTTGAAGTGTCGATTCTAGGGTATTTCGTGGCGAGGAACGCAAATTCGCTATTGGTTTCTCCATTTTGTGTCGATTTTGCCATCAAACAGCCATTTTCCTAATGCCAAAATTCAAATTTAAATGCAACTTCTACCGTACTCTCCTCAAACTATGTTGTAGCTTAAATTTGCGCGCCCATTCAAACTTCTGAATTGAAGGAAATGCAGTGCGGAAAGACGGCGTGGTAAAGTGAGCATTTGCGCACGAATTGTCAATTCTTCCCGTCCAAAATGGCAAAGCGAGTCGGCGATTGGCGCAGCCCCGAATCTTAGCTGCCGGCTACTGGTTGAATCGAAGCGAAATGGCGAATTTTGGGCTCAATTCGGCCTGGTCTACAGGATTTCGGTGGAGTTCAGCTGCGCGCCGGTCCTTGTAGGTGGAGGGAATATGCGTACTCTGAAACTCGCGCGCCGGCGGAATTTGTGGAGACTCTTTGGGCGGAAATCGGCCTTATTTCTCATGATAAGTGAGTGGCGGTCTGCTCTCTCCCGTTCTGGTCGGAGTGCTTCACTGCAGGCTCTCCTGCACGTTTCCCTTGTTTTCCTGTTCGTGTTTCTTTCAAAAATATATTTCCGTTCAGGTTTGAGGGAGCGCTGTATGCGCGTAGTGGACTGTTGCCTGCAGTGCGACTGGACCCAACCCCTGACCGTGTGCCTCGAGTGGCTCAATTTGAGGGTCTTGGCGCGGGAAAATTTGAAATGTGCGTGTAAAATTGCGTTGTTGGATCTTTCAATTTTGAATTTGCGACTACTCTGAGAATTCAAAGAATCGCATAGCGCTCTGTAGTTGTAGGTGTTCACAGCACAAACTGCTGAACAACGGCTACATATGAGCGCACAAATGGGTGGTAAAGCTATAAAAAATTTAAAAAAAAATTGGGTTTAAAAAATTTTTTTTATAGCTTTTCCACTCATTTGTGCGCTCATAGCCGTTGCTCAGCAGTTTGTGCTGTGAATACTTATTCTGAGAATTAGTGTATACGTCGCCACAGCTTTCGGGCGTTTTTCTACTTTGTTGTATGCGTAAAATACGGGTGCAACGTTACCGTAAATCCTCCAATAAGCGCCCGGGGCGTTTACTTTCTCAACCTTCCTCTAGGAGGGGCGCTTATTGGAGGATTTTACGGTTTTTATATTACGGTTTTATATATTACGGTTTTTGGCACTCCGCTTTGCAAAAGCAGGAGTGCTATAGGGGGCGTCGGATTGAACAGAATCATCTTACCAAGCTTTCTCGCGCTACACTAATCGGATCGCCAAGCGGTTTTTTGCGTTAGATAGGTTGAGTCGACGCGCAGCCTGGACAAGAAACTAGAAAATTCCGGTGGTGGAAGAATTTTGCGAAAATTTGAAAATTCAAATTTTTGTTAAGTAAAAAAAAAACAATAGCCCATAACTGTCGCAAAAGTGGTCCGATTTTAGTGATTTTTGGATATGTTGTAGACCCTTGGATGCTCTTCAGAGCAAAACCGGAACGGGCTCCCTAGGTGGTCCGACGCGGGAGTACGGTAGGAAATTCGAAATTTTGAATTTTTTTCCAACCTTTAAAAAATCATAACTCGAGTTTGCGACGGTGGATCCTCGCCAAGTTTTAACTTGTCCGAGAACATTATATCGCCTTTCGTTTGAGACCATAACCGCTGAAATTGCTTGTGCCGTTCTTCAGATACGCGGTGCCAAAAGTGTCGGGTCTCGAGCGGAAATTTCGGATTTTCGACTTTGGGTGGAGATTTGGCGTGGAAAGCGTGCCTTTAGCGGCAAATTGGCAATCGCAACGTGTTCTACGTCAAAAGTTGGTCTAGACAAAGTGTCTTGACTATTTTGAGCTGCCGTACCCCGGCCATGCCGAATTTTTGAATCCCGGGGTCAAATTTTCGAAATTGAGTTAAAAGTTGTTTCGGGGGTTTTTGACAACACTGAACACGAATCCGGTGTTTGTTTTGCGATTTTGGAAGTCGTTACGCTGATTTCGGCGCCGGGCCGACCAAAAATTGGGTCCCAGGGTCTAATTTTCAAAACTGAATTGACAGCTGTTTCTGGAGTATTCGGCAGTGCTGAACGCGAATCCAGCGTTTATTTTTCGATTTGAGTTTTATTTAGCCTGCTTTGGGCGTCAGAACACGCCCCAGACATGCCCAAACTTGACCGAACATGTTCAAACTTGTACACATATGTCCAAACATGTTCAATCTTGTCCAAACACGTTCAAACACATCCAAACTTGTTCGAACATTGTCGGCGACACTGAACACGAGTCTGGCGTTTCCGTGAAGGATTATTACCGAGTGGTGAGACGCGAACAGTCTGATTTGCTTCGAAACAAGCGGAGTGCCACCCTGAAGGTCCCCTTCAGCGTTCAACTAGTTATATTATATATTATTTTTATATTACGTTTTTATGTTTTTATATTATATTATTGGAGGATTTTGCGGTATTTTCAGTGCCCCAAGCGGAATACGAGATCATGAATCGATACTTGAAAACGGTTCTCGACCCCCTGTCGAGAAGGGCGGAATTCGCGACGGTAAAATTGAGTGTTTTTTGCCATTTTGTTACAATTTGCAACCGATTTTTTCAAATTTTCATTTCAGGCTCTGCCCGAGCTCCTAGCCCTTTTGGACAGGCTATTAATCAAAATGGATAATGGCACAGATATGGCGGAGTTAAACTTGCAATTATCTACAGTGTCCGCTCTATTCGTCTGTCTGCCCCAGCACGCGGACAGAACGTCGAACGTGCTGCGTGTGGTAGGTGTGTACATACCTGTAACGCTGGGGGGCGGGGGGGGGGGGGGGGGGGGGGGGCCGCCCCCCCCCCCTGGCCGGAGGTCTCCCCCCCCCCCCCTGCCCGGCCTGAAAGACCCCCCCCCCCCAAAAATTGCGAAAATTTTCGCCTGCGGCGCTTGAATATGGCCAAATTTTCGCCTGCGGCGCTATATTTAGGCTGTTTTCCATCAAAATTAAGCGATTTTTGGCACTTTTTACCCTATTTTTGCAAAATTTCCTTACTTTTTTGCCAAATTTTTAGGCCATTTTGACCCCCCCCCCCCCCTCCTCGGTTTTGGAAACCCCCCCCGCGTCCCCCCCCACCCCCCCCCCCCCCCCCCCAAAATCCGGATTACCCCCCCCCCCTCCCCGGGGGGGCGCGTTACAGGTATGGGTGTGTAGTTGTAGAATACAGGGTGGTTAGTGTAGAATGAGTATGTCAATAATGGAGTAGCATGTAGGTACAATGCAGGGCCGTGTGAAAAATAAAATACAGGAGGCGTGTATACTGTAAAATACGAGACGGTGCGTAGAATGCAGGGCGGATGCAAATTCGAAATATTGCAAACAAAACCCTTTGTTCAGATCTCGAAAATTCTGCGCGCCGAAAGCTCTGCCGACCCAACCGAACACTCGCATATACAGGCGACGAAGCGGCACGCGCTCAGCGACTTGTTGAGACTGGCCACTGAGTTTCCCAAGGCTTGCGAGGTTGGGTTTTTATTTGTTTCTTGTTTATTTTTTGCTTTTTTATGCTTATTGTTATTGTGAATGGTGTGAAAGCTCCCCCCCCCCCCCGCCGCCGGTCGCCCAATGCACACAAACAAGCTGTTTTAAAAAAGTTGAGTTGTTTTATTAATACAGAGTGGTTTGTGAGCGTTTTAAAGTGGAAGAGTTAAAGAGTGGATACTTTTGTAAAGCATTTCGAAGCCTTTCCGCTCTGGATACTTTTGTGACCCACTCCTTTCTGAGGGGTTCTTGCAAGGCAACATTGGGATCGCCCGGGATTAATTTTTTGAGCAAGGCACACGCATTTCTGAGCGGTTGTTGCAAGGCAACATTGGGATCGCCCGGGATTAATTTTTTTAGCAGACAAAGTTGTTCGTAAGACAAGGGTTAAAAAAACAAAAGTATTTATTTAGGAATGAGTGTTCAACAACTGCCTCAACGTAGGCTTTCAAACGTTCGAACGAATGCCGCTCTACGACGGAAGATGAGCGAGTTAGAGAAGTTTTGCGTTTTGAACCTTTGGGTTACTGTAGCTCGCGATATTCAAACTTTTGAGTTTCGACCAATACAAGAACAAATCATCCGTGAGTCGAGAGCTATCCAGAAAACTCAAGATCGTCTCTCTACGAAGCACGCTGAGCGAGGTAGAGCGATTTCTGCGTTAAAAACGCGAGAATATTGCTTTTCGTGGTGCGTGTTTGCGTAATTAAGAAAACTTTAATGCCAAATGAAAGAGCGCGTCGATACCTTTTAGTTGACCTATCGCACGCCGCTCTACGACGTAAGATGAGCGAGTTAGAGCCGTTTTCCGTTTTCAACCTTTGAGTTACTGTAACTCGCGAAATTCAAACTTTTGAATTTTGCAACCTCTTAGCGGAATTACCAGTGAGTCGAGACCTATCCGTGGAGCCCAAGATCGCCTTCCTATGACTTTCCAACGTCGAGATATGACAGTTGCGTTTTGAAACGTCAGGTTACTGTAACTCGGGAAATTCAAACTTTTAAATGTCGAAATCTAAATCGGATGAAAGAGCACGTCGATACCTTTTAGTTGACCTATCGCACGCCGCTCTACGACGTAAGACGAGCGAGTTAGAGCCGTTTTCCGTTTTCAACCTTTGGGTTACTGTAACGCGCGAAATTCAAACTTTTGAATTTCGCAACCTCTTAGCGGAATGATCAGTGAGTCTAGAGCTATCCATAAAGCCCAAGATCGCCTTCCTACGACTTACCAACGTCGAGATCTGGCATTCCCGTTTTGAAACTTTAGGTTACTGTAACTCGCGAAATTCAAAGTTTTGAATTTCGAAGTCTCTTAGCTGAATGATCAGTGAGTCAAGACCTTTCCGTAGAGCCCAAGATCTCCTTCCTACAACTTACCGACGCCGAGATCTGAGAGCGTGACGAACGGACGCACGGACGAACGGACGCACGCACGATAAGCTCTCGTAGGGGTTCGCCCGGCTGAGGCCGGGCGAAAAAATGTAAAATGCACAAAATTATTTCTTGTAGTAAAATGTGCTATACGTATTGTGTTTTCGATACAGTGCGCGCCTTGTAGTGTACATGGAGGTAGCGTATTGCGTAAGGTGAAGGTACTATTGGACATCGGAGGCTAGTTTGAGGCAGTGGCGGATCCAGGATTTTGGAATAGGGGGGGGGGGGCGGAATTTTTGATGCCAAAGGGGGACCAAGATGCCACAAAAGTATACATCCAAAATTTGCGCCGCAGGCGAACTTTTTCGGCAATGTTCACGTTCAAAGCTGCAAAACTGCTCAAAAATAGCGCCTCAGGCGAAATTTTTTGACCATTTTTACGTTTTCTGTTTCAAAATCGCTCCAAACAAGCTGTTTTAAAAAAGTTGAGTTGTTTTATTAATACAGAGTGGTTTGTGAGTGTTTTAAAGTGGAAGAGTAAAAGAGTGGATACTTTTGTAAAGTATTTCGAAGCCTTTCCGATATGATGTGCGCCCGCCCGGAGTCCACTATTCATGCGCTACTTCTGACACGCTCCTTTCTGAGAGGTTCTTGCAGGGCAACATTGGGATCGCCCGGGATTAATTTTTTGAGCAAGACACACTCATTTCTGAGTGGTTGTTGCAAGGCAACATTGGGATCGCCCGGGATTAATTTTTTTAGCAGACAAAATTGTTCGTAAAGCAAGAATTTAAAAAACAAAAGTATTTCTCTAGGAATGAGTGTTCAACAATGGCCTCAACGTCAAGGTTTCAAACGGTAAAACGAATGCCGCTCTACAACGCAAGACGAGCGAGTTAGAGTCCTTATAGTGCTCAAAACGTAGCGAATGTCGATTTCCATAGTGCGTATTTTACCAATTAAAAAGATTTATGCAGTCGCATGAAAGAGCACGTTGAGACCTTTCAAATGACGTGTCGATTGTCGCTCTACGACATAAGACGGGCGAGTTGGAGCCGCTTTACGCTTTGGATCTTCGGATTACTGTAACACGCGTAATTCACGTTTTTGAGTCGCAACTCCTCTTAGCGCATTATCAGTGAGTCGAGACCTACCGAATGAACCCAAGATCGTATCTCTACGACGTTCCTACGAAAATTTCAATTTCCTCAGTACGTGATTTACCAATTGAATTAAAAGTTTATCGTGCCATGAGAGAGCACGTCGCGACCTTTTAAGCGAGCTATCGCACGCCTCTCTACGACGTAAGACGAGCGAGTTAGGGCCGCTTTGCTGTTTGAACCTTTGAGTTACTGTAGCTCGCGAAATTCAACCTTTTGAATCTCGACTTCTCTTAACGGAATTATCAGTGTGCCGAAACCTATTCAACAAACTCAAGATAGTCTCTCTACGACGGAAGACGAGCGAGTTAGAAAAGTATTGCGTCTTGAACCCTTGGGTTACTGTAGCTCGCGATATTCAAACCTTTGAGTTACGACCAATCGAAGAACCAATGAATGATCAGTGAGTCGAGAGCTATCCAACAAACTCAAAATCGTCGCTCTACGACGTACGCTGAGCGAGTTAGAGCGATTTCTGTGTTAAAAACGCGAGAATGTCGCTTTTCGCGGTGCGTGTTTGCGTAATTAAGAAAATTCTTAATGCCAAGTGAAAGAGCACGACGAGACCTTTTAGTTCACCTATCGCACGTCGCTCTAAGACGTAAGACGAGCGTGTTAGAGCCGTTTTGCGTTTTGGACTATCGGTTTACTGTAGCGCGCGCAATTCAAACTTTTGAATATCGAAATCTCTTACCGGAATGATCAGTGTGCGGAAACCTATCTAATGAACTCAAGATGGTCTCTCTACAACGGAAGACGACCGAGTTAGATAAGTTTTGCGTTTTAAACCATTGGATTACTGTGGCTCGCGAAATTCAAACTTTTGAGTTTCGACCAATAGAAGAACAAATGATCAGCGAGTCAAGAGCTATCCAACCAACTCAAGATCGTCTCTCTACGACGCACGCTGAGCAAGTTAGAGCGATTTATGCGTTAAAAACGCGAGAATGTCGCTTTTCGTGTTGCGTGTTTGCGTAATTAACAAAAGTTTTAATGCCAAACGAAAGCGCACGTCGAGACCTTTTAGTTGACCTATCGCGCGCCGCTCTACGACGTAAGACGAGCGAGTTAGAGCCGTTTTCAGTTTGAACCTTCGGGGTACTGTAGCGCGCGTAATTCAAACTTTTGAATTTCGAAACCCTCTTAGCTGAATGATCAGTGAGTCGAGAGCTATCCATGAAGTCCAAGATCTCCTTCCTACAACTTACCAACGCCTAGATATGAGAGCGTGACGGACGTACGTACGTACGTACGTACGTACGCACGCACGCACGAAAAGCTCTCGTAGGGGTTCGCCCGGCTGAGGCCGGGCGAAAAAAGTGCTCTAAAATAGCGCACCAGGCGAAAATTTTTTGCTCGAATGAGGGGGGGGGGGGACGGACGCACAACCGCCCCCCCCCCCCCCGCCCAAGATCCGCTACTGGTTTGAGGTGAGGTGAGGGGGCGTATTTCCTGTATTTCATTGCATTGTAGTGCTGTGATCCGCTCGAGAACTTATAAAAATAATTTGTTAATTTCTCTTAATTCAAGGCCCACTCGCAAGACATCTTTGCCACGGCCCAGTCGGTGTTCAACAGCCTCAGTCTGATGCAGCAGGCGTCGCTGATACAGTGTCTGGCGGTACTCAGTGACAGATTCGAAAATCCCGATCAACGGGTGGGTGGATATGGCTTTTTTGGGCGCGATTTTTGGGTGTGCGCTCTCAGTGGCGGGCCCAGGATTTTCGAATGGGGGGGGGGGGGGGGAGGCGCCCATTCAGAAATTTTGCGACTA
>JASAMZ010006730.1:0-55859 GCA_030248115.1 Linhomoeus sp. GSCO2_2 | reverse complement strand
TATTTACCTGTTCTAACCGGTACATCTGCTTGATAAGGCGGCAGGGGCCACCCGGAAGTGGACGCTGAAGGTTGATCGCCGTTGTTCATCAACGAGTTCGTTCCCGGCCGACCCTGGAAGTACCTCGACCCAAAGGAGATGGTGAGGAGAGGGACCCCAACGCGACGCCCACCAGCTTCAAGGTATACTATAGGTTAATATGTAGTGTAATTAGTGAGACACCAACGGTTCGCAAACGGCAAGTGCGAGATTGCGTAACCCAAAGAAGGCTATTCTCTAGAAACTCAAAGCAGGCAACAACGGAATGCCTGACGTCGTAGCATTTCGCTGCTATACACTGGGACACTACTTTGACGATTTGACCGTATAGAGAAAGCCCGAAATTCCCGCTGTTGAAGTTTGCACATCACTTGCTACCGTATTAATTGAAGGCGCAGCGCAGCATCGGCCCGCTCACGGGGCTGCCGGAGGTCCACTCGGCCAACGACCTCAAGTACGCCGGCGGCCTGGACCTGGCAACCAGTGGTCACCCAACACCTCTCATGCCGCCCTGCCACTAGGACTAATGGTAGCTGTGGTGATTTGCCAGGGTTTTATTGTGGCTTCTACTGAGTATAACCTTTGTTTCAGCCGCCGCCCAACGGCATGATCGCCAGTGGTTGGGGCGCGCCCAATAAGTAGAACGGCGGCGACTACGGCTACGGCGTAGGACCCATCCTTCATGGCTCAGTGAAACGCGGTAAGTAAATCTCGTTGTACCTCCCTCCCTCCACCTTTCCGTCTCCCCCTACCCCTGCCTCTCCCTCCCTCCCTCCCTCCTTCCCTCCCTCCCTCCCCCCGCTCGTTCAGGAGGCCCTGCATAGGTGTCCCCAAAATTGTCCTGTTTGTTTTGTGCGTGCCTCAAAGTGTCCCCGCTCGTTCAGGAGGCCCCTGCATAGGTGTCCCCAAAATTGTCCTGTTCGTTTTGTGCGTGCCTCAAAGTGTCCCCGCTCGTTCAGGAGGCCCTGCATACGTGTCCAAAATTGTCCTTTTCGTTTTGTGCGTGCCTCAAAGTGCACCCGCTCGTTCAGGAGGCCCTGCATACGTGTCCCAAAATTTTTCTACTCGTTTTGTGCGTGCCTCAAAGTGCCTCCGCTCGCTCGGGAGGCCCTGCATAGGTGTCCCAAAATTGTCTTGTTCGTTTTGTGCGTGCCTCAAAGTGCCCCGTTCGTTCAGGAGTCCATGCATACGTGTCCCAAATTTGTCCTGTTCGTTTTGTGCGTGCCATAAAGTCCCCCCGATCGTTCAGGAGGCCCTGCATACTTGTCCCAAAGTTGCAATACTTGTTTTGTGCGTGCCTCAAAGTGCCCCCGCTCGTTAAGGCGGCCCTGCATACCTAGGTGCCACAAAATTGTCCTGTTTGTTTAGTGCGTCCCTCAAAGTGCCCCCGCTCGTTCAGGAGGCCCTGCATACGCGTCCAAAATTGTCCTGTTCGTTTTGCGCGTGCCTCAAAGTGCCTCCGCTCGTTCAGGAGGCCCTGCATACGTGTCGCAAAATTACTCGTGTTGTGCGTGCCTCAAAGTGCCCCCGCTCGTTCAGGAGGCCCTGCATACGTGTTACCAAATTGCCCTGCTCGTCCCGTACGTTACCCAAATATGTCAAACTTGTACGAGAGCCTCTACAGTTTGTGTCTCAAGGTGGCCTACATCGGCAACGTGGGTTGGATTGGCTCCGCCAATCAAAAAGTAAGAGTATTTCATGTAAAATGCCTAAAGGCAGAAAGGGTAATATGTTCCAAGTATGAAGCATGTAAAAGTAAGAGTATTAAACGATATTCCTATGGTGTAGCAAACGCGGCGCTTTGCGCCGCCCACCAATTTGTTAAAGAAAGAATAGTACCAGTATTGATTGAAAGAAAGCATTTTCGACTAAAATCATCCACACAAACTGCGCAAAGGTCACAACGACACGCGGTAACATATTCGGCACATCCTAGCGTGTCGTTGTGACCTTTGCGCAGTTTGTGTGGATGATTTTATTCGAAAATGCTTTTTCAATAAATACTGGTACTATTCTTTCTTTAACAAATTGGTGGGCGGCACAAAGCGCACATTTTGCTACACCATAGGAATATCGTTTAATACTCTTACTTTTACATGCTTCATACTTGGAACATATTACCCTTTCTGCCTTTAGGCATTTTACATGAAATGTACATATGCAGTGTTCCGGACATTTATGATCGCGACTACAAACTGGTTTACACAGACTTAGCATACAGTATTGAGCACTGCAATCTTCGTCAATTCATTGTGTAGTGATGTTGTGTGTCGCCCGAAAGTTCTGCCATTTCGCGGGGACGAGCCGACTTCCCAGAAGCTGTACAGTCTCTTCACAACACACTCATCATCAGCAGCATTCAGAGCGTATCATAACGGTAGTGAATGAAGTGTGTTGGGTGTCTCTAGCGGGAGAGAGATATTTGGAGCGGCGGCGACGGCACTATCACTAGATCGCACGACGAAGTATATACGGTTGGTTCTCTAGGTACCCACAGCGTCGTATTGTAAGCTTGAAGAGAGAGGGGCGCGCGAAGAAGCTGTACCCACTTTTTATCTCGGTTCTGGTCTACAGTAGGTAGCTAAGGAGCACAGGCCGCTTCGTTCATTGTAGCAAGAGAGAGACGCGCCCGCACAAACAACACAGAAAGAGAGGGAGAATTTTACTTGCCTAGTGTTCTTCAGGTATGTATGTGTATGGTCGTCGCCCTAAGACAAACAAGATCGCGCAAGATGGGGGGTATGCGGCGGTCGAGAAGAGAGGATACTGTGTATACGGTAGTAACCAAGGGGCCGTACCGCACGAGCGGACGGCGCATCACAAACGAGAGGGTCGTCGTCGGGCCAACGATTTGAACACAAAATTCGCGCGCGCGCCAAAGAGAGACACACACAAACGGGAAGAGCAATGGATGATCCAGCTTCTGGTATTCGTGTGGTGTAGCAGGCAATTTCACGAGCGAATCGGCGTTGGATCAAAATACCACTCACACAAACAATCCGAAGTATCCCGCGTCGCCGTTTTATCACCGTCGCCTTCTCGCGTCCGAGCGCCAACCGTAGACGCCAAGAAACTTCGCGCTACGAAGTTCGAAAATTTCGCGTCGAACCGGTGTGCGCTCGGACGCGAAACTTACCTACGTGTGTGCATGTGTGTTCTGCTCGTTTGTGTGCCTGTCCGTCTCTGTGTCTTAAAAGTGTAGCGACCCAGCTATAGATGCGTGTACAATTACGTCCGCAGGCCCCAAAATTGTCCGCGCGCGCCCAAAACACAGAAAGAGCGACGATCAACATAGTAGGTAACGGCAGGACAGTGGAGGAAAAGCTTGTCAGCCAGGAAAGTACCCCGAAACGCGCTAGGTAGCTAGTGGAGGAAGGACAAGGTCGGATTCAAGTTTGAGATATATCTTTCGGGCGCACCGCACTCTTTGCCGTATACATATTCCAGAGCCTACAGTAGAGCTTCTTGTTCTGTACCTCGGAAGTGTATGTAGGGTTCATTCACCCCTATTCGATCGCAGAGCGCGCGTAGGCAGGCAGAAGCGAGACTACAATCATAACTTCTCGGCGAAGCTTTGGTTACGGTGGAAAGGCTCGCACGCTAAGTCGACTCTTTTAAGAGCTGGCACAGCAGAGAAGGCCGAATTCGATTGCTCCAACAAAGAACAATGACTGATTCGCGCATACCTACATACTACTCATACCGAGTCGGCCGTACCCACAATTGACGCGTCGTCATCGGTGTCGTCGTCCATTTACACAAGGGTTTTCACACCAACCGAAAAGCAGCGTGCGCCCGAAGCTATTCGCGTCCAATGAACCGCGCGCGAGCGCCCGATATGGGAAGGGGATCGATCACCGATCGCGAAACCAACGTTCTACAAACTACCGTACCACCGCCTAGACCACACTCTGGAAGGATACGCCGTTTCAGCAGCCTCAATGTACACACATACATGCACGAGTTGGTAACGACAGCTCTGAACGTCACACCCATAGCGAGAAAATTTAGCAAAGAAGCGCAAAATTCGCGCGCGCGCGCCAACAAAACCACACGCTGGAGTATCGGGGGTGGGGAGGCGTTTGTGCTAGGAGAAGGAGGAAGGGTAGTCGCCTAAGATTCATGACGCGCCAGACTCAGAGAACACACAACTTGGACAACGAAAAAGCATCGATTATTGGTGGTAGAGAGAATGAGGAGAGGGATCGAATTGCTTCTTCCTGTGTGATGATAGGTACCAGACAACAGCCACTGGGGTAGTGTAAACCTTGCTACCGACGACGATTGGAACGAGAGACTACTCCATATAAGAGAGATGGTACGGTACACTAGAGTGAAGCGGCACTTAGGCCCAGAGGCCGCTTTGCCTGCTGCTGCTAGCCGTTCAAGTTGCGAAGCGCTCGCCAAGGTAATGAAGTCAGCAGCAGCTAGAAGAAGGCAGAGCGGCGTGGGCAAACAATGAGCAACCGGCGATGCCCGGAAAGGGGCGCCAAGGTTGGCGCACAACAGCTAACGCGCCAGACAAGACGTTTGGACTTCGTTCAGCCTCTGAATTGCATCGACGTCGCGCCCGCTCTCTACCTGCAGTATCTCTCTCGGCCAAGTAAGAGATACGACGCGCCAAAGCGCACGCACCGTGTTTTGGAACACCCTTTGACAAGACCACACGCGCGTAGAGTCAACTCAACCGCTGACGATGAGAGAAGTGGCAGAATGCTGACGAGACGACTAACGCGACGTTAGGTAGCACGCATGCCTTAGCCTTCCTCTGAACTGCGCAGAGCAGTCCTAGCTTTCCGCTGGCGCTATCACTTCTGGATCGCGAAGGGGCGCCGAAAGCTGCACACCAGACAGACGCGAAGCATGGTCCGTTCGAAGGGAGACGCGCGACGCCGAAGGCAGCTGGCACACAACGTACCCACCGAAGCCAGAATATCAGGCGATGGTAATGCACCTACATACCAGGAGAGAATCACCTACAAAGTACGCTTCTCCCAGTGGCGGATTCCGTCGGAACGAAAGACCATCCGGGGCTGAGAAGCACTGCGCGCTCGTCGTATACCGTAGGCACGCCCGCGAGTACTGTAGGTACCGTACCCAGAGCAGAGAGAGAGCCACGCGGGGAGATAGTAGTAGAAGCGATCGGATGGCTGCTGGGCCGCCGGATGCCGGGAACACAGACCTTTCGGATGCTATAATATGTAGGATTCGCGCGCGCCGGAAGAAAGGATGGACAAAATCATAGAGCGTATGCGTCAGGCCCGTTTGCTTGCCCTGTACTGGACTGAGAGCGAGAGACGAAGCTAGTAGCGCCTCGGCGGCGGCGCTTCGCGAGTGGACGGCACGAAGCAAAATGACCAAAATCGCGCGCGCGCGCCAGAACTTCACTCGTAGCAAGGAGAAGGAGAGTGGTCACAGCGGTGGTCTGCAGTCTGTGTGTGTGTGTGTAACTGTGTTCGTCCGAGTTGTGTGGCGACGACGGCGACGGCGCGGGCGCGCTAACACAGAGGCACGGAGAGGGGCAACGAAGAGACACGGACACTACGGAGCTGGCCGGCTTGGCTGCGCGCTTGCGTATGCAATTGTACTCCACAGAAGTGTCGAAATCACTCGATTATCGCGCGCGCGCGCCAAAGTACCACGATGAATGACACACGGCGACGGCACTTGACTCGCTCCACTGGTAACAGGGGAAGAGAATGTGTGTGTGTTGTGGCGGAGCAGGGAACGCACCAAGGAGAGAGAGAGACGAGATAGGTGTAGCAATAGGCAGCCATAGGCGGCGAGAGAATGTAACGCTTGCGGTGTGTGCTTGTGTGCGTGCGTGTGTGCCCAATTCAAAAGTTCCAATGTTCCAATCCAGTTCCATCTCAGCGCGGCGCCATGAAGTCGTTGGAGAACATCGGCGGCGGCTGCTGATTCGTCGGGTCGGAAGCACCTCCGGGCGGCGGCGGCAGAGTGGCCGACCAATTGCCGCCACCGCGCTGCTGCTGCTGCGCCGCCGCAGCAGCCGACACCACCAGACCTTCCGCCTCCTTCTCAGTGACCCGCTTGTAGGCCAAATCTGCAACCGGCCAATTACAACAGTGTTGCACTTCGCACAGTCGCAAGAATCAGCGAACATGCGAAAGCCTCTCAAAGAGTACCCACTGAGGTGTCGCTGCATGAGGGCGCCCAGGTTGTCGACGACCTGGGGATGGTCCTGCAGCTTGATGCAGGCGAAGGGCTGCGTGGGATGGCAGACGACGTTGAGCGCGTGCGCCTGCGCCATGGCCGTCGCCTGGCGAAGGTGCTGGTCGCTGATCGGCTGCAAAGGGTCAGGCAATGGACGTTCCAACCATGGTAATAGTGGATATAGGGGGGGGGGGAGGGGGGGGGGGGGGAGGGAGGGAAGGAGGGAGGGAGGGAGGGAGAGGCAGGGGTAGGGGGAGACGGAAAGTGGGAGGGAGGGAGGTACAACGAGATTCACTGACCCCGGCGTTCGACTGGACCATGAGCCACTGGGTCTGAGCGCCGTAGCCGTAGTCGCCGCCGTTCGACTGATTGGGCGCGCCCCAACCACTGGCGATCATGCCGTTGGGCGGCGGCTGAAACCACAGTTATACTCGAGTAGAAGCCACAATAAAACCCTGTCAAATTACCACAGCTACCATGGATCCGGAGTGGTGATAGGGCGGCATAGACGAAGTGTCGGGCGACGACTGCTTGCCGAGGTCAAGGCCGCCGGCGTACTTGAGGTCGCTGGCCGAGTGGACCTCCGGCAGCCCCGTGAGCGGGCCGATGCTGCGCTGCGCCTTCAATTAATACGGTAGCAAGTGATGTGCAAACTTCAACAGCGGGAATTTCGGGCTTTCTCTATACGGTCAAATTGTCAAGTAGTGTCATGTATAGCAGCGAAATGTCACGACGTCAGGCATTCCGTCGTTGCCTGCTTTGAGTTTGAGAGAATAGCCTTCTTTGGGTTACGCAATCTCGCACTTGCCGTTTGCGAACCGTTGGTGTCTCACTAATTACACTACATATTAACCTATAGTATACCTTGAAGCTGGCGGGCGTCGCGTTGGGGTCCTTCTCCACCATCTCCTTTGGGTCGAGGTACTTCCAGGGTCGGCCGGGAACGAACTCGTTGATGAAGGATGGGGTGGACACCGAGCCTTTCAGCGTCTCACTTCCGCTGCTGCCGCTCTCACCGTTCTCCGACGGCTCTGGAAAGGAATCGAATTCGAACGCGCTGCAAACTGTGAACAGGTTCGTTCAGCGCGATTCGTAGTGTCTCGACAGAAGTATTCTGTGCCGATTACTGAATGATCGTGTGCCGACGTCAAACGATCCACGAAGTTACTCACTCGAAGAGAGAGGCGTCCACTCGGCGGCGCCGCCGACGCCCGAGAAGCTGCTCTTCGGCCAGGGCGAGTCGTCCTTCTGTTGCGCCGTGGCCCATTGCTGGAACAAGACAAGAAGCACCGTATTCTAGACAGGTCCACGCTAGATAAAGGTAGGTCAAATAGGGCATGCGAAGATTACGTACCATGAGCTTCGATCCCTCGCCCTTCTGCTGATGCAGGGGCGCCAGGCCGCTGCCGGTCGCCTGATTGCGCTGCTGGTGGGCGATCTCCTCTCTCAACTGGCCAATCTCCGTCGTCAGCTGGTTGATCTGCGCTTTGAGGTTCTGCTTCTCCTCCGAGGACCAATCGCCGTCGCCCAGAGAGTTGGCTCTGGCCTGGAGTGGTGTTTTGTGGTATTGAGCAAACATTTGTATCGTTTGTGTGATACTTTGTGTCACCATGACGACACAAGCGTATTGCCGTGACACAAATAACGTACCGTTACCGATTCTTGTCACTTGTGTGACAGAGTCCTATCACAGTGGAATGATACAAAAGACGAAAAGCGACATAGAGTTTGCTCTCTGATTTCGTCTAACAGAAATAGTACCTGTAGCTCGTCCAGACGGGAGACGCGCTGCAGCAGGTGGTTCAGGAGCAGCAGGGTCTCCTTCGTCAGGTTCTGACTGATGAGCGAGACGTCGACTAGACGGCGCTCCACGGCCACCCGCAGTTGGCCGGCGATCTGCTGCGTCAGCTGCTGCACGTGGGCCTGGTCCACTACCTCAGAAGAGGAGCTGGAAGTTGTGGCGGCGACGGGAGCGGCGACGGCGCCGTTGGGCAGCTGCTGCAACGAAGGGACGCAATCGACGTGCGCTCTAGCGGACACAATCGCATGGGGATATCGTGTGTACGATTCATCATAACATCGTTAGCCGTTTTGGTGCAGAAATCGCCTGTGATATTGCTGTTTCAAACTTTCAAATCATCCAGCGTGAAATTTTAATGCACTGGAACAAAACACAAAATGTTTGCCCAAATTTGTAACGCAAATCTGTCCAAGACCAACGCCACGGGCATTATTTTGACGACGGCTTGATCCTGCCGTTTTCTTGTCAACATCCGTACCGTGACTTCACAGACGCTTGGCGTTACCGTGACTTCACAGACGCTTGGCGTTACCGTGACTTCACAGACGCTTGGCGTTACCGTGACTTCACAGACGCTTGGCGTTACCGTGACTTGACAGACGCTTGGCGTTACCGTGACTTCACAGACGCGTGGCGTTACCGTGACTTCACAGACGCTTGGCGTTACCGTGACTTCACAGACGCTTGGCGTTACCGTGACTTCACAGACGCTTGGCGTTACCGTGACTTCACAGACGCTTGGCGTTACCGTGACTTCACAGACGCTTGGCGTTACCGTGACTTCACAGACGCTTGGCGTTACCGTGACTTCACAGACGCTTGGCGTTACCGTGACTTCACAGACGCGTGGCGTTACCGTGACTTCACAGACGCTTGGCGTTACCGTGACTTCACAGACGCGTGGCGCTTGGCGTGACGTGGTGTCGGTTATTACGCGACTCGATTCAAAGGCGCGAACCTTGTTGGAAGAGGTCGAGGCCGGCGTCATCGGGGTCAGGGGATTGGAAGAGGGGTCGCTATCGGAGGACAGTGCCTTGTCTAAGCCGGTCAGCTGCAACAAAGAAACCGAACAGTGGATGGCAACTCTGCGCACTTGTACCATGTACCCTGCGATCCATGACAGGGCCGCCGCCGTTGGAATTCTGCAACTGCTGTTGCTGCTGCTGTTCGCCGCTAGGAGAAAGCTCCCACTGGACGGGGGCTCTGGTGGCCTGCAAAGCACGTGAAGATACATCGAACCTTCTACAAAGCTAGAGCCATTTCTCAAGCCTCTCACCATTTTCGGCTGCTTGTCCTCCTCGCTGATCCATCCAGTCGGCGTGGGCTGATTCGACTCGGAACCGGGAGTCGGCGCAGCAGTAGCCGCCGGAGGCAATCCGGGCGCCGACGCGGCCACAGGGGTGTTGTCCCAGGCGGATCCCGCAGTACCACTGGTGGACGGCGCTGCGTCCGCGCCTCCCGCCGCCCTCTGCGCAGGCGCCTGCTGCAGGACGATGTCCTCGCTCTTCCAGAGGTGGATGGGGCCCTGGGCGTCGGGGTCGCCCCACAGGGAGGTGCCCTTGTCCACGACGGGCTTCTTGACCTTGGGATTGGGGTCCTGCCAGGTGCCCATGGTGCCGCCGCCCCCGGCGCCCTGGTCTGAAACACCAGGAGAGAAGAATGGTCAGACGGAAATCTACGAACAGCAGACCAGATGGAAACCTGAGTCTTTCGTCTGAGGGTTCAGGGTGGTGCTCTTACTAACTCACAACTCCATGTGCGCGTTATGACAGATTTGGGAGCCAGCCAGAGAACAAAATACACAAAATAGCAGCAGTCCAACGGATTGTGCAATGTGTCACTTTGTCAGAGCGATTATGTCTAATATCTAAGCGCCGCAGGCCAAACTTTGCAGTGAAGTTTGTTCTTGCAACAAAAATATCATTCCTACCTATTGCATTATTAGGCTCATTTTCAGGGGTAGTTTGGTGTTCCCGAAGTTTCTGGGGCACCACGACCAGTTGTAGGTGCATATGCTCCTAATTCAACCCAAACCCAAATCCCGCACTCACCGTGCATCTGCGGGCGCCACATGTTCCCTGGGTTCATGGGCTGCTGCGGGGGGTGGGGCTCGCCGCCCCAGCCTCGTCCGGCGCCCATGGGCGGCCCCGGCCTGGTCATCGGCGGTCTGCTGTTCCAGCCTCCGTCGTTGGGCATGTTGGGGGGCCTCATGTGGGGCTGTCCCATGGGGGCGTTCCAGCCGTCCATCCCGTGAGGGGGCGGGGGCTGGGGGGTGTGAGGCGGTGGGCCGCCCATGCCTCCCCATCCCCCTCCTCCCCCTGCGGGGCCCTTGTGGGGAGGCAGCTGCTGGTGGGGCTGCGGCTGCTGTTGCCAGATGGCCGTCCCCGCGTCCATGGCGCCCCCCTGCTGCGCCTGCTGCTGTTGCTGAGGACGCCAGTCGGCCTTGGGCTGCTGCTGCTGCTGCGAGGGGCCGCCCACGTCCCAGGGAGTCGCCTGGTTGACCTGCTGCCGGCCCCAGCCGCCGCCGCCGCCTCCTCCCTGAGGTGCCCACTGAAAATAGCGTCAGTGTCACCACAGAGTCGCACAGTGATACACCCAGCGTCACGCATTCTAATACTATATACGTACAACTAGTAGGGAGCTCACTACAGTACAACTAACAAGTTTGCCGTTTACAGTAACACGCTCTCTCGACAGACAATTACCAGAACCGTTCTACTAGCACTCTGTTTCACGAACCCAACCTGCTGCTGCTGGTGAGGCTGGGCGGCCATGGCGGGCCAACCGCCGGGGTTGGAAGACGAAGGGGACGGCTGACCCCAGGGGGCGGCCGGGGCACGGTTCGGCTGGTACTGCTGCTGGGGCGGCTGCTGCATGGGACCGCCGGAACCTCCCCAGCCGCCTTGAGCCACTGGCGCTTCCCAGGGCGAGTTGCGCGCGCCGCCGAAGCCCTGATTGGGCCAGCCGTGCTGCTGCGCCGGCTGCGGCGCCCCGCTGGGAACCTGAACTTTGGTTGGCCAATGAAAACGGCGTGGGATGGAAGCTCACATTCAAATCCAGAACGCTCACGTTCCACAGGGGCGGCGGGTGCATGACGCCCGTCTCGCCCATGGCAGTTTCTCCTCCGACGTTTGACCACATGACTTGGTTCGGACGAGTAGTTATAGTAGTAGAAGGTAGTTGCAGATCCTCTTCACCCGTTCAGGAATCGCGGAAGACCACAGGCGAGCTCAGACTTTCGGGAGCAGCGCCTTTCTCTCTATCGCACCAGAATCTCGGCGGCGGCGCCCGATTGCACTGAGGAGAAGTGGAAGTAGTCCGTCTGTCGCGCGCGAGCACTAGTAGCTGTGCCGGGGATCACAGAGTTGGCAAAGGCGTTGTCGTCGTCGTCGTCGACTCGGTGAGGATCGAAGGCGCAGTGGAAGGACTGTACAACCAGCTTCTTCGGTCGACGACAACGGCTGAATCGCGAGGGAGGCGGACTAGGCGGGCAGGCAGGTAGGTGGGGCGCGTTAGCATCCAGCACTGGAATCCTGATTCAGCTGCTGAAACAACCGGCTACATACCGAGTCGAGAGTAGAACGGGAGCGAATCGGACCAGAGCCTACTACTCACAGCAATGTACGGCCGTCGTTTCGGGGCGACCCAAACGCAGAAGACCTGTTGAACTTTTTTCTTGACGATCGATTGATTCGGCTTGTCGCTCCTCCCACTTTGGAGTGTCATGAGATTACCACCAGTGAAAGCTGCTGCTGTGTGCGCACCGAATGAGTGAATGGAACAACCGCGAGGAGTGTCTGGAAGGAACGGTTAGTAGTTTGTCGGACAAGGTTTCTGAAGCGCATCGGGGGGGAAATGCTAATGCTACGAACAAACTCCTGCGGAACCTACAAACACATCGCACTCGCAGTACCACATTGTGACAGCGGAACTCAAAGGATTTGAACGAACGCCCCAAAAGGCGCAGAAAACACCACGCAAACGCGAAAACGCCGCAACCACCGTCCGATGGCGTCCGGCGGCCCGCAGACACGACCGAGTTACATGCACTCGTCTCAAACTCTGCGCGAGCGCACAAAAGAATCAGTGGACGACGGGACACACGCGCACACTGTGCGAATCCTCATCCAGTTCTCCATCGGAGGCGCTCGGCGCACAAGACGCAGGCGTAGAGAGAATGAGACGCGCCTCTACGCTAGAGGATGGAGAGAAGAGGGGAGAGGACTGAAGTGTGTGGTCGTTGCGTGTTCCCGACGCGCAACGCGTGACTGAGGAGACCACTGAAGGAGAGGGGACTAGACGACCAAAGGGAGGGGCAATTATTGGCATGATGTACCGCGGAGCAACTTTCTGACGCGAAGTGAACACGGTAGAGTGATTTCAGAGGTATACGATAATCAGTTCTCGAAATCCTCGGGAACGCCCAAATCATTTCACAATCTGCTATGCGGCGTTCCGATCCACAAGTCGATATCGCAGCGGAGCAAGCCGCGTGTTGTCAAGCTGACAAAGCAGAGGGCGGGCCGCCCGCCGTCGACAACGCCCTGCGCAGCGCAACGGCTTGACTGGCTGGTGCACAAGCGTGGCGAAACAGCTGAAACGAAGGCCGCGGTACCCTTCTTCGCGAGAAGCTGGTTGCGCTGGCCGCTGCGCTCCCCGACTAACTGCGGTCAGCCCTACTACACTGGCTCCATAAGGTACTAGAGCAGCCGACTGTGTGACGAAAGCCACCGCTTTCCTTTCCGTAATAGCACAGCACAACACTGAGACGGGTGGCAGGCCTAAACGACAGCAGGACCCCATAGAAGGCAGGTAGTAGCCGCCGACCGCCGGAATACGGGAAATAGCGAGAAGCGGCAGCCGCAGCTAACATAGAAGCAAGAGAAGCGGCCAGACACACACCGTAGCATCCACCGCGAAAACGAGGGTGGAGAGTGGAATCGAAAGAAGGGCCCAACCGAGAAGTACAGCCGCTCGCTCGTGGCTGTGCCTATGGCCGTGGGTGAGCGAAAGACCACGTCTATCTCTTCTCCCATTTCTGTCCGTGGCTCACCCTTCGCTTTCCATAGAGGCCCCCCTTCGTGCACAAGCTCACACGAGAGCGCCCTAGGCGCGACGGCGGCGCGGCCAGCAGCAGCAGGGAAGGGAGCACGCGGCGGCGCACACACGTCGACAACAACGTGGCAAAGAGCAGACGAGCGAGCGAGAAAGCGAGCGGCGACCGACCGACCGACCGAGGCAGCGAGCGAACGAATGGGCGAGAGGAGAGGAGAGAGAGACGGCGGGGCGCGCGGGCGCGTCTTGCGATTGTGTGTCTGTCAGCGGGCGACGGCGACGACGAGCGGAGCCCCACCGACTATACACTCCTTCGACACTCTCGGCCCGGGGGCCGGCCGGCCGCACGCTCCGGCCAAAAGCGGTGGTGAACGAAGGGCGGATTCGGTCGTCGACGCGCCGCCACGGCCCTATTCGCAACCAGATTCTGGTTTAGTAGCGCAACTGCAACCACCAAAGTATAGCTACTCCACAGCCAACGAGCGCCGCTTTGATCGCCTTTGCGCGCTTACGTATGCGCACACGGAGCGACTGAAGGGCCACGGCCACGAGGCACACGAGCAAATGACGCTCATAATTTTGAATTCTATAAGCGTCAAGCAGATTCTTAGAGGCTCAAAGTTTGAAAGTGTAGTTCCATTACGATTACCATCGCGAAGCACCAGTCGACCCAATTAAATTTAGCTTCAAATAGCGCTGCACGCGAAACAACTTTTGGACTTCGTAATACAGAGCCCATATGGTGACAACAAGATTAGTGCCCCGCTGGGCATTCCTCCCCTCGATAGAATTCTAGGAAAGTGAAGTGCCAAAAAATATTCCACAAAAGTCTATACCTACTTTGCATTATGAAGAATTCAATCGTTCAACAAGAATTACGTGCAGGAGCCCCTGCATAGAAGCACTCCGACCCGACTCGGGAATAGCAGATGGAGGTATTGCGTCGCCTGCTGCGCAACAGGCCGTCCGCGCGCCGCGCAACAGACCGTCGGAAAACTCAATATGGATAAGCCCAGCGACTGGCAGTGTCAAGCTTACCGGCCGGGCTGCGGCTGGTGACCGGTGCCCATCTCTAATACACAACGCACGGCACTCGACAAAGAAGGGGGCGCGCACAGCTGGCTGGCTATCTATGCGGTAGATCTAGATACGCGCGCCACGAAACAGGCTAGAACCTATGCCGACTTTGTCAACAGCGCAGAATGCCCGAAATTGGATATTGCACCGAACAATCCCCACGCTTAGAGTTTCGACAAAGCATGGCTAAGGTGCCCCAATTGTCGACGAAAAGTCGAAATCCTGGTAGCATCGCAAAACGAGTGCCGCATTCGGAATCAGCGCCCTCGAAAGCACCGAAATCGACACCAACTGTGATTCTGTCAACAGAGGTGCACTTCCAATTTTGGACGCGGCCGGGGGTACGGTAGCCGGAAACATATTTCTCAAAATCGGTTCCGTATCACTTTTCGACGGGGAATCCGTGGTGGACCCCATTTAGCCATTAGGAGTAGCATTCGAGCGTACAGCAGCCCAAAGTCGAAAAGTGCCGAAAATAAGTCAACAGAGATGTAACTCGAATTTGGACGCGGCCGGGAGTACGGTAGCGGAAAACTATTTTTGAAAATCGGTCCGTATCACTTTCGACGGGGAATCACGTGGTGAGGTTCATTTTGCCACAACGCGTCGCAATCGAGCGTTAAAACGGCCGAAAGCGAAAAGTGCAAAAATCGGCGAAAATCGGAGGTCGTTGGACCTACGTTTCTGGAGATCTACACGGTCGATTTCGGCGGTTCGGGCGTCAAATGAAAGCAAATCGATTGGCGCTTCCGGGAAATTGCATCTTAGAACGATTTTGCACCGGAATCTCACAACTCGATTTTTTACACCGAAATATCACACCTCCGAAATTTTCTTTTGCGCATAACTTCCGCATGGCGCCACCTAGGAAGCTGAGGTTTCTTTTCCGGGCTAGATATTGTCGAGGACTATAACATATCCAAAAATCACCAAAATCGATCAAGCATTGCGAAAATTATGGATGGATAACGCTTTTCAATGTACTACAAAATTCGAATTTTTGAATTTTCTCAAAATTTTCCCATTACGCGAAAAAAATGGAGGTGCGTCCACACCTACTATCCTTCGAGAGCTATCGATTAAAAAAAACCGCGTCCAAATCGGACGAAGCACGCGCGAAAAATCTTGAGGGGGAGATTTTTATTTTCGGTGTCCCGACTATAGCCCTCCGCCCTTCTAGGGTCGGAGTGCTAAAAACCCTGCCAACCATAGGTGCAGGCGGGGGGGACGGGGGGGGGGGGGGGAACCCCCCCCTCTGGCTGGCCTGTAGTGAACTTTTCACCGATACTCCCCCCTGGCACCCGAAAATCGGAAAAAATTCCGGAAATTTCAAAAATTTTCTTGTCTTTTTGGTTGTTTTGGTGTTATTTTGCCCAAATTTTCGCCTGCGGCGCTATATTTCGTCTATTTATGCACAAATTAGCGTGTTTTGACCAAATGAAGTGTGATTTTGGCGTATTTTTGGCCATTCTAAGACGCTGTTCACTGGCCCCGGGACCCCCCCCCCCCTCTCAAAAATCCTTAACTAGAACCCCCCCCCCCCCCCCCTGGCCTCCGGGTGGCCTGCACCTATGCTGCCAACCAGGCCCATTCACCATAAACCTATTTCCACCACCCACCCTAAAGCCGAAACAAGCCGGTAAGACGCAATTCGATTCAACTTCCACTACTCCGAGCTGCTCAACTGCTCGAGTAATGGCATTTTCTATACTGAGACGGCAGAGACGGCGGAGAACCGAGATGGCAGATTTGAAAGGTGCCATTACAGTACTGACATATATTCCTTTACAATTGTTGTCGTACTGTAAAAGTCACATTAAACTCTATTAGTATTCCACGCCCCAACGACCCACGACCCAAATTTTAGAACATACCAATTTTCAACTTTTTTCTGACTTTCAAAAAATCATAACTCGAGTTGTCGGTGGTGGATTCTCGCAAACTTTTCTGATCGCCCTGGACATTTGCATTACCGTACAGAAAAATCGCCGAGATCGCTACCATCGTTCGTGAGCTATGTCACAAAAGTGCTGTCTCAAGTGAAAAAAACTATTTTCGATTTTGGACGCCCATTTCGGTTGATAAAATCGCCTCCTGACACACCCAATCGCGAAACTAATGCCGAATTCGCGATCTGTACATCCCAAAGTACCCCAGAATCGACATACAACACCCCTAACTTCCTATGGACTCGCAGAACCAAAATTCTGCACTTGGGATACGGTAGCATGCGAATTCGTCATAGGTACGCTTAAACATCATCTAAACGCTAAACGAATGCCAAATTCGTAATCAGCGCCCCCGAAAACCCCGAAATCGAGTATAATGTCGCGAAAGTCGACCCGACACCCAATATTCAAATGGACGCGGCAGGGTTACTGTAGCTCTGCGAATTTGCCAAAAACACTTTTCTGGGCCAGATTTCAACGTGGAATCGCTTGAAATCACTTTTGAACCGATTCGGCAACGCATTCTATACCATTGTATGCAACTTTTTCGAGTTCTACCTTGTTTAACCCATTTTCCAGTACTTTGAAAATTTAAATTTTTGAATTTCCCGCCAACGGGGTCCCGGAGCGTGACCCCATTTGTCGTGCAGGTTGCCCACTCACTAGGCCTACCTAACGCAAAAGACCGTTTGCAAATCGGCCGCTTCACGCGCGAGCTACATCCGTTGCAATTTTCTGCTTTCGTGCACAAACGCTATATACTCCACACTTTTTTGTGGAGTATAATAATGGCCAAAAAGTGTTCGAAACACCGACATTCGGTCAAAACACGCTAAGTTGTGTAAAAATAGACTAAATATAGCGCCGCAGGCGAAAATTTGGACAAGATCAGACCAAAAACTACCAAAAACTGAAGAAATTTGGGATTATTACAACCTTTTCTGGATTTTCAGCTGCCAGGGGGTACCAGAAAGAAAACTTTTTAGTCGACGCAATGTCCAGGAGGGGGTTCCACCCCCCCCCCCCCCATCCACCCCTGAGCTGCACCTACATATGTCACGTACCACTTGTCTCATTTGGGTCGCGAATTGTTGATTAGGTCGTGGGTCTTTGGGGCGTCGAATACTACTAGAATTAAATGTGACTCATACAGTAGGAATGACAATTGAAAGGAATTAATCAATAAGTACTGTAATGGCAATTTCAAATCTGCCATCTCGGTTCTCTGCCGTCTCCGCCGTCTCTGCCGTCTCGGTATAGAAAATGCCCGAGTAATTCTGCAAACCCAAAAGATGGCGTTTAGACGGTGTTCTGCATTCTACGGTTACGACAACAACGGTCTACGGCTGCTGTTCTAAACAGCGCACCCGCGAGACATTCCGGTGCGCTGTCGATTTGGGAAGATCAAAACAAACCTGCGCTCCGCTTAACACATACGTTACTTATTCACTTGGTCCCGCATCTACTTGATGGTGCATACCTATGCACATACATTTGAACAAATTGCGTGAATTTCTGTAATCGGCAAGAAAATACCAGTCTCATGTACATCGTACATAGCTTCTTTGTTTGCTTCAACGAATAAGCAATAGTCAAACTAGAGTAGGGACGTGCAGTTTTAGGAACTACTGACGCAAGGCACTTAGACTGCGCCACTGCACTCTCGGCTTCTGCGCGATAATACGTATTGCCGCCTCTTTTCTGCACGTGTGTAACGCACGCGCAGTATCTTGCCTTCCAAACTTCTAACACATTGGTAGTCCTATTGTCAGTTGCATGCTGTTTGCACAGACCGAGCGCTACTCTAGAACATCTGCCAGACTGCCGTCAAAAATATTTTACTTCGCTCACACGTAGCAACCGAACAATGCTTCGTTCTCTGCAAGTAAACGGTCCATTGAAGATATTGGTCTGCGAACGGCCGCGAAGAATGCTCGAAGATCTCCTTCATCAAATTCGGTCGCGGTGCTGCGAAGAAAAGATCGCACTTTGTCTCGAGTCGATTCCTCTGACCAATAGTGGCGACCTGGAAAATCTGTCAAAGCTTCCAGGAGAGCTTAGTGAAGTGCAGGTGTACCGTACGAAGAAATGTTCCAACCAAGAATGTATTGTACATACTCCGTGTGTAATGCAAGTTAGTTGTGGTTCAACCGTTCCAAACTTTTGTCTGTTGATTGTGCTACATCATTTGTACTGTGCAAATGCATCTGGAACGAGGAGCAGCAAACTTTGTCATGGTGCCTACACAATACCATGACTACTCAGGTGCTGGTGTGCTACCCGAAGGCGATTCCACTTCTCGCCCCACAGTTGCCCAGCCTCCAGTGGGTGCACAGCTCGATGGCCGGCGTCGAATCCCTCTTCAGTCCCAGGGCCGTATTCGACGCTCCCCCACCATGGTTGTTGACTCGCAGCGGAGGACACATGGGCCCCCTGATCGCAGAGTACGTCATCGGCCAGATCATAGCCTGGGAAAGACGCTTCTACCAGTTGAAAGAGTACCAAAGCAAGGCCCTCTGGGTTGATAAGATGAGGTGAGACGACCGCGCACAAGACAAGGTGTTTCGCGGCCCTTCAGATTTGAAAGCCAAGGCTAGTATCTTCACCAAGAGTAGTACTCTGCGACTTCCTCCTTCCTAGCTTAGCTACACACGAAGTATGTACTCCAGCTAAGATTGTTAGCACTCTGCGAAACTAACCACCCCCCCCCCCCCCGTTCAAGCGGTGACGCCAGTCTGCGCTATCGGTCACTGTCCTCATCGCGAGTCGGCATCCTTGGGATTGGTGACATGGGCTCCGAGGTTGCCAGGGTGTGCAAGGCATTCGGAATGGAAGTCTGGGCTTTTGGACGCAGTTCGCGCAGCGACGAGACGCCGAACGTCGACCACTTCAGGACGGGACCTGGCGGACTGGCAGAGCTGTTGAGCAGCGTCGACTTCGTCTGTTCGACCTTGCCGGCTACAGAGAGTACAAATGCGTTTCTAGGAGGCGACGTCCTAAAGGTGGCAGCTGAACGCCAAGACAGAATAAAGCATGCATACCCCACACTCCTCTTATCCATACTTGACGCGCTTCAGAGCTGCTCTACTCGCAAGGCTGTCTTCATCAACGTGGGTCGAGGGAACATTATCAGTGAGCAGGATGTCCTGCGCGCTCTGGACGAGGGATGGATAGGAGGGGCGATTCTCGACGTCTTCGAGAAGGAGCCACTGGACCGCCACTCCAAGTTGTGGAGCAGGCCCGACGTCGTGCTAACTCCCCACCTGAGCGCCCTCAGTCAACCAAAGGAAGTGGCCAACACCTTTGTGGAGAATCTGCAGAGAGCGCTGGCTGGGGAGCAATTGCTCTACGCTGTCGATTGGCAGAAACAATATTAGGGAAGGGCATGGTGATTCTGTATTGATCGCATGGGACAGTACCTACATACGAACATACATACGTCCTTTCCCAGTGATTTGCCTATGACTAAAATTTGTGCAAGGGCAAGCGGTAAGATTTGATGGAGGTAGACGGTGTTGTCAAAACATGGAGCAGGCAATTGTCCAAGTCAAAGATCACCAATATGTCGCGTGACGGGCTGTTTAGAACGTGCCTAGCGTCATTGTTGACTATCAGTACTTTTCGCCCCCCTTTTCGCGTTGCACAATTTTGTCGAACATTCCGACTGTCTGAACAGCTGGTGGAGCAATCGTTTGAAGAAGTGTCAGAACCGCTTGGGCTTCCATCTGAAAGTTGAAGTGATGCCTTTTGCCGCCGCTGGTGGAGCCTCGTCCGGGAGCAAGGGCGGCTTCTCGATGTGGCCGAATACTGCATGGTCGGATGAAGACGAAGAAGAAGAGGACGTGCGGCGGAAGCCGAAATCGCGAAGCGGCTACCAAGGCAGGGGACGGGGTCGCGAGCAGCGCACGCGTCACAACAACAACAACAACAATGTCAGAAGGCAGTATCCTCCTCCGTTCCTGCAAGTGCAAGTCGAGTACAGAAACGGCCAGCTCGCGTCCAACATGGCGTATCTCTCTGTTTCTGCTGGCGAGGGCGACGGTTCTGCGACCGGGTCCAGCCAGTCGGCCGAATCCATCGCTTCTTCCACCGCGCAGGGCGCTTCCCAAGTCGCCGTAAGCGAAGCTGTGACGAAGGTTTTCGGCATTCCTTCCGTGGCCTGCAGGATTTTCGAGTTCCTGTCTCTGAAGGTCGGTTCGGTTCTCGGGTTCAGTCACTTGTGTTGACTTATGGTAAGGTTCCGCGTTCCAGCAGCGCATGGCTTCCGTCGACCGCGTCTGTCGTAGATGGCACCACCTGTCGCTATCGTCGCCCTACCGCGGTCGCCGACTTTGGTGCCGCTTCAACTCCGTGGAGCGGCCCATTGTGGACGTGTCTTTCTCCGGCGAAGTCGTCCTGAAGGTCGCAGTGCCCGCCGTCGACTGCGGCCGCAGAAGCGGCGGCGGTGTGTTGAAGGGCGGCGAGGGCTTTTCCGACAAACTTCCAGTGGAAGAGAAGGTGGCGAAGCGCCAATGGAATCGATCCAGAGTATCCGTTGAATGTTATATACGTCAGCTTCTTTTGCAGGAGGAGCGCGTGGAGTCCACTGCCTTTGAAGCGGAGCCTTTCCGGCGATTGGAAGCGCTGTTCCAGCGAATCGGCGCCAACTTGGACGTCATCAGCTACGGCGGCCTCTCCAGCGTGGATGAACAAATGGGAGTCGTCCTCAACCACACTGTGAGTTTGTAAAACACCTAGTGATGGATGTAAACTTGTTCTAAACACGCTGTCTTATATAGGCCATCGTCGGCGACGAGCTACTTCAACTGCTGGACAGCTTCTGTCCCAAACTGCGCCAGTTGACCCTGAAGAACTGCCGAATCTCACTGAATCGCGCGTGGGACGACTCTTTTCCGAGACTCAGCCGATTCTGCGCTCACGACGTGACGCCGCTGAATGCTTTGGTCGGTTTCCGACTGTTCTGTTCGTCTGTCTACATTGCGGTCACTGAGTCGCTTTGATTCAGAGTCCCTTTGTGAAGCCGGGTTCCTTCCTGAGCCTCTCGAACTTCGACTGCTACGAGGCGCACTCGTTGACGTTGGGGAAGCAGCCCAAGATGATCGCCTTCGGCAACGACTACGTCAAGTGAGGAAGCTGTACAGATACAGTAATCTGACAGAAGAGCAGAAGCACCACGTGGGAAGGGACTGCGCCGTCAGTATGTGCCTACTGTTAGCGCTCCACTGCGACACATCTTTTGAACGCTTCTGAGTGAATTTGCACACTTTGTATCAAAACGGGGCGAAAATAGGTGATTTTGAAGCAATTTTGGGCAGTTTTGGGAACCGTAGCTGGATTCCAGTTGTCCAAAATGTGGACACCCCCCCCCCCCCCCCAACTTCATGCTAACGATTTTAAACGCACATACCAGTGTTTGACCTGTGTAGGAAATCGGCGTCCTAACTCAACCTGAGTTGCCGAATGAATCCCAACAATCTCCAAATAGCTCGCCTCTCCCTCCAGGCACGTGCTCAACAGTCTCGGCCTGACCGACCCGCGCGACGCGCCCCAGTCTCTGGGCCGCCGTCTCGAGTCCGAGGGCCACAAACTACTGGATGCCATGCCCCCCGCAGAGTTCTACTCTCTGACATTGGAGCTGGGCGGCCGCCACAACCGTCTGCTCACACACTCGGACTACGCCGCAGTCTGCCGTCACGTCTTTACGTCCGCAATCGGCCAGAGACTGCGGAGATTGGAACTGGTGCTGGAGATGGCGAGGGACGACGATTCGATGGACTCCTTCGCGCGACGGAAGTTCGGCGCCGAGATCTTCCTGGGTAGAAGCCATAGATGGGCAAGGTCCGAAAAAGAGACCTGGCAGGTCCCAGACCCAATGCGTAGTGGTCAATCGGGAGTCACAAATTATCCTAAACCGAAGCAAAAGTAGTGGGTCAACAAACAGACTTGAAATCTTGATGTACCATTGTGATAAGAAGATAGTAAAACAATTTGGAAATAATAACTAATGTCTATAGGATACACAAAATGACAGAAAGTGCATGCACCGCAGGCGAAAAATTTTTGAATTCAGAGATCAAACACCAAGGAAGTGGAGTGGAAATAGTGCCGCAGGCGAAAATTTTTAATTTTATGGTGAAAGATTTACAGAATCTGCACAAATATGCAAACACGTGCTCAAATTTCTTGGTCGGCATGCGTAGTGGTCCGGATTGGCTTGCGTAGTGCGTAGTCCTCCCAGAACTAAGGGTTGGATTTGCCAACCCTATGCCCATCTATGGTAGAAGCGGATTTGGGCTCGTCTAAAGCTTTTTGGGTTACTGTAGAGTACTGGGCGCTTAGAATGGTGAAATCGGATATTTTTTGTGAACAGCGGGTTGTGGCTGCCGTGGGACGAATAGAGGGAAGATTTCATGGTCTGTTATTGCTACATACACCACGTTCGTTACGTTGCCATTGCAGGTTTCGACCAGCTTGTGAATCTCGAACAGCTGATGGTGCGCGGTCACTGGGACGCAGTCAGCGAAGCCGCCTTCCGCCAACTGTGCCTCTATCTGCCCAGTCTGAAGAGTCTCACTTCCGTTTCCGTCTACAACATCACTCGCGAGTTCACCGACCCTGCGCTGGCTCAAGTTCTGGTCGACAACCTCCGCAGTATGAAGGGCATCTACATTAGCAGCTTTCCGTGCTTCGGAGGGGGACATTTGAGGGCGTTGGTTGAGGTAGCGACGGATTGATCGTCGTCGCCGTTGTCGCCACACAGTACGTGCGTCCTTCCCCTTACTGTAGGCAAACAAGTCAACTCTGGAAGAGCTGTATCTGAACCGCTGCGACTCCATCGACTGGCTGGGAGTGCACCCCGTGCTGCTGGAGTGCCGCCTTCTGCGCGCCGTCGACGTCAACTGCAGCTCCATTCACGCGAGCGCCTACGAGAAGGTGGCCGACGCTCGAATCACTCCGAGACTGCAGTACGCGCGCCTGCAGCGCATGCCCAAGAGGGGACTGAGACAGGGTGCGGAACACGCCTATTTTTTTCAACCTACCTCTATGAGGGACACTTATTGAAGTGTGGGGGGGGCGCCTATTGCAGAATGTACGGTAGCTTTGTGCATTGCGATTGTCGCTGAAACCCATTGCGATTGTCGCTGAAACCATTTGTGCCCCCGTCTCAGACCTTGTGACGAGTTTGGCGCGTCGCTTCGAGCGTCTGGTGGTCAGCGGCCAATTCAACAACGTCTACACCGTACAGTCGGGAAGCTACGCGTTCTGCGATCGAATCGGACCCCAGTTCTCGCGCTGCCCCATCTGCTTGCACAACGTCGCCGCTCCCGACTGAGTCGAGAGTGCTTCTGTGAACGTTACGTGCGCTGTTCTTTGCTTGTATTTGGGTATCGAGTTGTTTGCTATTGGTAGTGCCTTGCATACGTGAGTGCGTGTTTCTGTGGTGCTGAATGAGGATGAACTACGCCAGTACAAGAGGTGAGATGTGTCTTTCGAGTTCTGAATCTGATACATGGGGCGTAGGTAAGCAGCGGCACTCGCGTTTTGGTTCGCTGTTCGTTCGTTCGGTTTCGTTGTTGGAAGCGTCAAAGTTCGTCTTCTAGACAGACGAGAGTTTTAGTTGGAAGTTCTCGAGTTTTCTCGACGTCTCGAACAGAAAAGGTCACCCATTCTCTCGCTAGTACACAAGTGTCCCCGCAGCAAGCAAACGCAGATGTGCAAATACGAAACATACAGAGAGCTAAACTAAAGCGTGCGAGTTGAAAATGACGGGTGCTCGCTCTAACAGAGTAAGACACGAAGCTCGCCCACGGTAGCAGCACAGTCGACTTTGAAACGAATCCTCACGAAGTTTCCGACGTATGTACAACTGCTTCTATGTACAGTAGGCTGCGACTAGCGAAGAGCTCACAGGTCGTAGGGGAACCAGCGCGGGATTAGGCGCTCGTCGGCCGCCTCGCCGCTCTCCACGTGCACACTCTGAAACACACTGCGCGGTGAGAGAGACATGCAAATGGGAAGAAATTGGAACGCGCAACACACTCGAACGATCGGGTCGCTGCTCGACTGGCGCTGGTAGCGCGCGGCCACGCGCCGCTGGATGCCCTCCAGCATCATGCGTTCGACGAATCTGCAAAAAATAATCGTTCCAATTCGATTCACGGCAAAGAAAACGCAAAATTATATTGCTTGTATGCCTCTCTCACTCACTGGAAGGGCGCGTCGCAGTAGGCGGGGTACTTCTTCTCGTCCGAGAGTTCCTTCAGCACTTGGCGCAGCTCTCGTGGCAACTGGCTCACTCCCGCGCACTCGCCGCTCTTGCCCAGCTCTCGCTTCTTCGTCATGATCTCCTGCGGTAGAACAATAGTAGTCTCAGACCTAAATGTACTGAGGTACCGTAAAACCTCCAATTAACGACCCGCTCCATTAAGCGAACTCACCCCCCCCCCTCCAGCAAGCAACCCTAATGTCAGTCTAGGAGTTAATCTCAGTCATCCATAAGCTTCGGTAATCCCCAGTGGAAGATAACAAACTTCAACTCTGCATGTTCTACGATGTTCACCATTGATTATGCTCACAGTACGAGTTTTTGTTAACCGTGACAGACCATTCAACGCAAGATTCGTTCAAATTACATGCCAAAGCGACGACTAAGGCTTTCACTGAACAGTAAGCGACCCTCCAACAACCCTGGAGGGATGGTCGAAATAAAACGCGACCAGGTCGCTTATTTGCTGTTTTATGGTGTAACTGTACTGTGCGCGTAATTTGAACTGTATGCTCTCTGACCTCCCACTCTTTCTCTGGCGCGTATTGCCAGGGCAGCGTGCCCTGGATCCAGTGAACGGCCATGTAGCAGACGGAGAGGAAGTCGTCCACGGGGCCCTGCTCCCTTCTGGACATCGCCCGGGCGCTACTGTACAGCTGGCAGCCCACGAAGGGGAGGAGACGGCGCGGCTTCTGCGGGAACTTCCTGGGAAGTGGATTTTGGAATGGGTGATACGAAGAATGGCGCAATGTACAGTACCTACTAAAGTTTCTACAGCACACACACAGTATCTAAGGGCGCTACCGCCCGCGTGTCTCAGACCTGGCGGCGCTGACGTCGTCGATGACCACCTTTCGGGACAGCAGCAGCAGGTTGGCGGTCGTCTTCGCGGCCTCTGTCTTCGCCGCGCTTCGCTGAAGAGAGAGAGCGCGTATTCAGAGTTCGAAGCAAATACTGTTCTCTCTCTGTTGGGTGCATTGGACGAACCTGAAAGTCGCTGTCGGGCAGCAATCGCCTGCCTTCCACTCTGACCAAGCCAAACGTTTCGGGCGCCGCTCTCTGCAGGATGACGCCGAATCTGAAGGGGAAGCAATAGAGTAACACTATAAACGAAAGGGAATCTCAGCCTGGACAGTGATAGAGTACTGTTTATCGGAAACGTTCAGACAGAGAAATGTTTGGACAAAGGCTCTACCAGAGCTCACGATCACTGTATTGTGTGCAAAATTTCCTATGTCGGGTATAGGGATAGGTACTGTCCGAATTGAATCACAGTAAGCCCACGAGTGCAGCTCGTTGAGGGCGCGGAAGCAGCCCAGGGCCAGCGCCAGCGCCACGTCGACCGGAAGGCGCATGGTGGGCGAGCAGTTGTGCAGCGCCGCCAGAGAGGGCTGCGCCAGCTGCCTCACCAGGAAGAAGGCGGGCCGCCGAAGGTGGACGACGATCTGGGACTCGGTGCGCGAGCGCTGCCAGTAGCGGTTCTGGCCCTTCAGCTCGTCCAGACGGCCCTTCAGTGCCTTCGGCGACAGCTCCTTGTCCACCACCACTTGCCACAGGGCGCCTATAGTACACACACCCGTCATCTAAACAAAATCCGGTGAATATGTTGTATTGGCGGACGCCTCTTCAGACCGTTGTCCAGCAGCTGGGCGACCCCCTTGCAGCCGCGCAGGCTGCGCCGCATCTCGATCTCGTTGAGAAGGAGGCACTGGTCCCTCGTCAGTGGGCGCTCCTTTCCGCGATCGCTCAACTTTCCCGGCTCCGGTCGACACATCTTCAGAACCTGCAAATGTGGACGATATCATTACTAGTTATCCAACCCCCAACACGCTGTGAAAACTTCAGTAGACCTTTTGAACGGTCAATTCGATGGGGTCGCTGGTCGGCTCCACGAGCAGCCGAGGCGGCGCCACCTTGATGCGCAGGTCGGCCGAAGTCGCCGGCTTGACGGCCGGCGGCGGCGGCGTCTCCTCCGGGTGGCGCGACATCATCTTCTTGTGCAACTCCGTCGTCGGATTGGTGCGACGCGTCCGAACAACCTCCATCTCGATGGACCAGCGCGGGGAGACAGTCTTGCGAGGCTTCACGAAGAGCCAGTGGGCCTGCAAAAGAGAAATAAAGTACCTACGTGTCTAACGCGCCTACTCCTTACTTGCTCACGTTAGCAGTCTTGATGCTTCCGCGCATCTTCTCGAACTTGATCGTCTCAATGGGAACGGACTCGGCCACCATCAGATCGGACTTCCAGCCGTCTTCGAGCTGGTAGCTCGGCGGCAGGCGGTAGCGCCCGACCTCGACGGCCCGTTTACGCTTCCAGCAACTCAGCATGGCATCAACCAGGGGCATCAACCAAGATCGAAGAACGCGAACCTTTCGCCGCTGTCAGCTCCAGCGAAACACGACAACGGACTTCGCACAAAAAACGCTTGCAACTTGTCACGATACGGTAGACGTTTGAAAATTCGAATTCCATCCAGCAATAACAGTGAACCAAATTTTGAATTCAGAACTTCAATGGCTAATTAGCGACCCTAACTCTAAATGTTCAACTTTTGAATTCAAAACATCGCTTTTTCCAATTTCAAATGGTTGAAATTCAAATTTCATAGCTTAAAAGTTTTCACAGTTTGAATTTTCGAATTTGAACCAGCAATTCGTTGAAATTTTTGAATTCATAAGTTTCAACGTTATCAAGTTACGGTAATTCCCAATGTTCAAATTTCGAACTCAAAACATCAATATTTAAATTTCAAATGGTTCCAATTTAAATTTAGTAGGGTACAATATTCTACCGGCTATAAAGTTCGAATTTCAGCCAGTAACAGCAACTCGAATCATTCAAAGTTTAAATTCAAATATCAGTTAAGTTACGGTAGCTCCAATGGTTGAATTTTGAATTCAAACAATTGATTTCATGTTTCAAACGGTTCAAATTCAAATTTGTAGAATCCAAAATTACTTCATAACCGTTCAGCAGGATGCAGCGACTTCGCAACGAAAATGAGCGATGGGCGTTCTTTCCAGTCCAATATACACGTCGCGAGAGATGGAAGGTAATATCGCAGAAGACGATAGAAGCGAAACGCATTGCGAGGACGACGATTGGTAACTACCTGGATCTACGCAGTACCTACTTAGCCAACCAGACACTGCCTTTGAGAGAGAACAGATCCTTTGCCAACAAACAGCAACGAGAGACGACAACGAATCACCATCGCTTTCTGTGCACCCGGAGACGACGACGAATTCACCACTTTCTGAAAAAGCTCAACGATGTGAAGTTAGTGTGGCTCACTCAAACACTGCGGTAGCCACCGACCGATTCGCCACGGCGAAGGTGACGAGGCCGACAACCGCTGCGCCCAAAATAACCTTCGTCCAGAGCTCGGGGTCGTTGAACAGACGCCGGTAGTGCCTCGTGCGCCTGAATGGGGTTTCGAACAACGTTTCTGACCACAATGGAGCTACGCCAAAGGCGCGACAGATGGAGCTTCGTGGAGAACACTGCTGTGAAACTTGTTGACAGCACAAAATAGTGAAATGACACCTAAGTAATCCTCGATTGTCGACTGCTACTTACTACCGCATTTCCTCCAATGAGCGCCTTGGTCTCCTATTTTTGAACCTCCCTCTAGGAGGGTCGATTATTGGACGACGGGGGGGGGGCGCCAATTCGAGAGGGGCACTTTGTGGAGGAAATACGGTATGTGTGTGCCATGATCTACTCACAGCCACTCACGGATAGCTAGCCAGGAGTGCCGTCTGAGCGAACGCCTCCTCATTCGCATTCGGCTCCCAGGCGGCGCTGAACTCCGCGGGAGGCGGTAGCTCGTGCCTTCTACAGAATTCTTCCGGCTGGAACTCGTAGCGCTGCACCGCCTTCCGCCGGTCGCACTTCGTCCCCACCATGACGCAGGGGACGCTGGCGCCCCGCCGAGGCGGAGACAACGTGGAGGAGGAGGAGCCGCCCGCGCCGGCGCGCTCGAAGTAGCTCTGGAAGGGGAGTGATGCGAATCGCTCCAAATATCGGCGCAATTGGATTTGACGGTGAAGAGAGTAGCCCGCCGCGTATGTCACAGGCAATGGTCGTCTTCAGGTAACGGCCGTCCAGACGGCGATTGCCTGAGCAGGTAACGGCCGTCCAGACGGCGATTGCCTGAAGACCGGCATTGCCTGCAACACGCACGCCAAGGCATGGCACACTGCAGTCGATTGATGAACTCAAGCTCTCCATTTCCTCCAACAGGGCATGCCTGGTAGATCTTGGCGCAGTACTCGAAGCTGGAGGGGTCCGAGACGTCGTAGAGGAGGCAGACGACGTCGCAGCTCTGCTCGAAGCCGCTCAGCTGCTCCTCTGGCGCCAGCACGTCGATCTCGTGCAGCTACAGACGTGTGAAGTGCGTGGAAGTTGAAATTAGCACTGTAAACCCAGTAGTGTAATCCCACCACTAGGTACTTTTCCGTCTCGCCCACGTGGACCTTCTTGCTTACGAAGCTGGGCATGTGACGCTTGTTGTGCTGCAGGCGCTGAAACGACCAGTTGCGCACATTACTCTGAGAATTCTGTCAGGTCAGTGAATGTGAGTGTGATGTGCCACCCACCCTGTGGTCGCGGCCGACGAACGCCTGCATGAAGGCCGTCTGAAAGACAACAAACAAAACCACTCGCCGAGTCTAATGTTCCATGAAAGCAAACTGCACCGCATACTTTCGGCTATCAACACCGTTGTACGTTACTGAATCCATCCATCAAAGCAAACTGCACCGTATACTTTCGATTATCAATACCGTAATGCGACACTACCGTACCCCTCACCTTGCCCACTCCCTTGGGTCCGATCACGTGGCCCAGGAAGACATTTCTGTCCGTCCTCCTCTCCTTCTGATCCAAGCGCTTCTCCCTGCGCACTTCAATGGCCAGCCTCTGGTCTTCAGAGGGCCCGTTGTGGGCCACGTTGAAGCCCAAATACGCTAGCTGCTCCATGGTCTTGGCCACGTCCAGCAGCGTCTGCATCCTGCGAATACGGTAGACGGTAGACAGAGGCAGTTGGGTGGGATTACGGTAGTCTGCCTGGATAAAGCACGCGAAATAGAGCACGAAAATAGAAGTACAGCAAGATGGAATTCTCTTGGGAAGAGAAAATTAGACGAATTCTAATCGAAGGCGTGAGGAATCTTCGGCTAAGTGTCACCATGACCGAATACCAACAAAATGTCTTGAAAATTGCCTATGTACATTCGGACATGTTTATCTCTGGACAATTACTGTATGACCCGAATTGACCCGTTTTCCCGGTTCACATTAGCTACCGGGCTGCGCCAGCGCCAAACAATCGAAGTCGCTTACGCCCAGTAGGCGCAGTAGCCCTCGAAAGTGACCCAGCTCTGGTCGTTAGTTTCCACCGTCAGACTGACTTCGGGGCCCCAGGGCTGGGTGGGACAGACGCTGAACAGACTCTGGACCTCGTTGGGACTCAGGCTGCCCTGGCGCTCCTGCGCGAATAAAGTGGAAACGGATATGATCGAAAGAATTTGGGACAAATGAGAGCTCGAATCGCGAACCTCGTCGTGCTTGTCAAAGAGCGCCGTCAGGAACTGCCAGCCTTTGAAGGAGAGCTCCGTGGAGCAGCCCTTCGGAACTCGCAGCCTAAAGACATTGAGAATCCACCGCTCTAGCGCTCGAAAATAAACTGGAACGTACGGAGGATAGATGTAGTCCTTCCGGAGCTGCAAAGAATTGTCGTAACCGAATCGTCTCAACACAGCCCACGTCGTCTCGTGTCGGCCCCGCTGGATGAACAGCGTGTGCAGGAAGAGGAAGCCTGAGAACAACCATAACCCTACCACCAACAAAGTCGCAGCAAGGCCTAGCCCAATCTGCAACCTTCAAGGGTGAGCGAGTTGTTCCGTATGGCGTCCGGCAGGGCGTTGCCCACGACAGCCTTGACGTCCTGAAGCGCTTCGGTATTCAGGGGGACGTCGAAGCACTTCAGCTGGAAGTTGTTCAGCTCGGAGTCGTTCAGCAGAGCGTCGTTGTCGTGGTCGCACAGCTGCAATGGTATATATCACAAAGCGTAGAAGTGGTAGAAGTGTAAAGGCGGCCAAAGATTGGTCAGTTCGTGATTCAACACTGCGCAAAACGACGATACTACAAACAAGAAAGTTACACGTTAGAATCGTTCGGACCACTGGCATAACGCTTGCCCTCACGTAGGCACTTACTACATACGCTTCTTTCAAGAATCCTATCATCATAAGTATGGTCCGCCCCATTCGCATTGGGATTGGATTACGGTATTCCGCCGACTTGGTCTAGGAAAAACTTCGAACTGAGCTTGAAATCAATTGTTACACTGTCGTTGTAGAATGTAAAATATTGCGCACATTCCCTTACCTTGAAGATGCGCACCAGGGCCTTGCGACAGTCGTGCGCCAACTGAAAAGAACCATCCTTTCAACTGTTCCACAATACTCACACACACAATCTAACCTGTCTATCTTCCGCTACGTACAAAGGCGCCGTTGGATGGAACACCGCCTTCTGGGCGTAGTAGAACAGCTCTGAGATATTCTTCATGGTTCTGGCCGAGCACTCGACGCACGTCTCGATCTCGGGGTACTCGTTCATGATGGGAAGAATGCGCTGAATGGGGAGGGTGGTAAGACAAGGTCAATGGGAATCAGTTGCTACGGCTCATTTGATAGGTCAATTCAAATAGCGAGATACGGTAGCTATTCGTTGATTGTCGGCACGTCGGAAAATAGCAGAAATCCACTGCAGCCGATAGTTACACTGAGCTCACTCTACGTCATCTGTGCGCCAGTAGCAGATACAAAATAGCTATTCGCGACAAATGCGCAAACTTTCCCCATACGTCAATGTTGCTGGCGTCGTCGCTGTCGCACCGGTTGCCCACGAGAATCACAGGCTTATTGCCCGTCCTCGCCTCGGGAGACACGCCCATCGAGTCGCGAATGGACGGCAGCCAGTGGGTCTTGATCTGAGAGAGGATATGGTAGATTCCGATTGCATTCCGAATACACTTCTACGATCGCAGTATCGTACCTTGTCGATGGAGGCGTCGTTGTCGACGGCGTAGACGACGCAGACGACGCTCGCCCTCTTCAGCTCGTCGCGAAGCGCCTCCTTCGATTGCTCCTGCGCTACAAGCAATAACAATCAAACTTCTAGGTTTCTCAAGCTATTTGCCACGTTCTCGACTCCAACCCGAGTAGTCGATGATGTGCGTGGCGACGCGCTCGGGCATCACGTCGGCCGGAATGATCACGTGCTCGATCCGGGGCGGCGGCGGGTTCTCCGGGAACTCCTCGTTGATAAGGCTCAGAATCAGAGATGTCTTCCCAACGCCGTCTGTTGTGGAAAGAGTGTAGAAATTGCTAAAATTCTATTGGGTTTGTCACAAAATTAGTGAGAAGCGACCTTCTCCAACTAGGAGAATTCGAATCTCCCTAGAGTTGCGCTCCTCCCCGTGGTGAACCATGACGAATGCTATGCCACTCAGAGCAGGATCTCAACTTCAGTCCGCGACAGCGCCTATCTTTGAGCCGTGTTACAATCTCCAATCGATCTTGTGACAGGAATACTCCCCGATTTTCAAACGCAATGCTTACTGAAGTGAGACAAACGGCGCTACTCCGCGAGTCGACGTTTCGACTGGAGAATACATCAGTCAACATACGGTAACTTTGCTTCCGTAAAATCGCAAGTATGAACATCAAATCACAAGCAACTACACTATTCCCGCCAACTTCACGGCACTGGGCGAAATCGAATTCTTGATTAGCTTGTAACGAAAAGAAAGTTCACGTTTCTATAACGAATCACACACCAATCTGTGGACGTGGAGGCAGTTCAACTCAGAGCAGACTCAGGACAGCACACTCTGTTACCTACCAAGGACTATACTCAGCAAAGCAAAAGTACGAATAGGTGTATGTGTACCAACATTTCACTCACACCAGCTCTCTCCTTCACAAACAGCAAAGCTCGCCCGCAATAGGGTATGCCCATACTTACCTATTTTCGTTGCGAGCCAAAAGAAAACAGATCCCGTCCTCCGAACACGAAATAGACAACCATCGATATTCCCGCATCACATCGAGTGCCAAACTACATACGGTAAATACCAGGTAGGTACGGTATAGGTAGAGCGAGTATCACGACGGCGAGCGCCTGACCACGCGGCGTCGCTTAGACGACGAAGACGACGACGTCGTCGCTTTCGGAGCGACTTTCGCCTTCCGCGGCGACTTTGAGCGCGACGACGATCGTCGGCGCCTGACGCGCCCCGACTTCGATGAAGAAGTCGAGCGTTTCTGCGCGGGTGCCACCGTTGGCGACGACGACTCAGAGGACGACGAGGAGGAAGAAGATGAAGACGACGCTCTTCGGGCGCGGTAGACCACCTGGCGCCCTGGCTTCTCTTCCTTCTTCGGGGAGGTAGAAGCGACAGCGACGGGCGGTTCGAAGACAACGACGTCCTCCTTCGCCTTTTTCTTGACGTCTTCGTCCTTCTTCTTCTTCTCAAGGCTTCTCGGCTTCCTCTCCTTTCTCCTCTCATCCTCGAGCTTGTCTGGCTGTGGCTTCCTTTCCTTCGCGTCTTCGTCCTTCGTTTCGCCTCTGCTGTGGCGCTTCTCCTTCTTCTCGCTCTTCAGATCCTTCTCCTCATTCTTCTCTCGCTTCTCTTTCTTGTGCTTTCTCTCCTTCTTGTCTTTCTTGTGCTTCTTCTTCTTGCCGCTGCTGCTCTTGTGCAACTTGGAGGAGACGATGACGTGGCGCGATCGGCGCTTCTTGAACACAACGGCCGGCGACGACGATTCGGCGCCGGCGGCTACCGCGCCATCTCCGAGTTCTTCCACCACTGGCGCCGATTTGGGCTCGGGGACAGCGGCGGTCGTCGTCACGACGATTCGGCCGCTCTCTTTCGCTGAACGATCCGATCGGTTCTACGGAAGCCAGTGGAGCTAAACATTGAGAAATCCAAAAGGAAACCTGTGGGGCGGTAGGCGTCCATGGCACTCGTCTTCGTCACCTTCTTCACTTGCGACTTCCACATGACGACCAGACGCTTTGGTGGCAGAGTGGCGACCACGGCGCTTCTCAGCAAGCTCTCCTCTTGCTCCTGGAGAGAGACGAGGATCAACTACTGTACTCAACCATATGCACTTCCGTTTAGCAGGCCAAGAAGCCATGGCAACACCTACAGTAGCATGCCTACGGTAACACACGATGTGCTATCCACCAACCAAGGAAACGTCATCGGAGCCATTGGAGATTGGCAACGGGGGATTCTCCACCACGTGCTCCGGCAGAACCGCCGCCGCGTCCATCTCTTCTCCTACATCCACTCCCCTTCCCATTTCTTTGCTCGCTTTGGCTCCAGAGAAGCGAGCAGTGTTGGACTCGAACTGACGGCGCGCCACTTCGGCGCCGCTCAAAAGGTCGACACGGCGGTCGCCGGCGGCGCTTCCCGCGATTGTCTTGTGGGTACGGGGTACTTCGGGCTCTATTGGTACCGATCCTGGCTCGGGCGGCAACCTGGGCGCGTCGGGAAAGACCCTGAAGCAAAAACTGTGCATTATGCCAAAAACGGCGCGAATTCAACCAAACTCCCTCCCACCGTCTCAGGATGACGACAGCCCTTCGGCGAGTGACGTCCTGTGGGCGGACGCAGTGGGTGATGCCGTCCGCAGCGAAGCCCCCTATGGCCGTTACCGTACCCCGACCCAATGCGGCTCGGTACACGGGCCGACTGGTGCGAATGGGCCGGAAGCTGAACTTGCAGCCGAAGCAGAGGGCGCTCTCGCTGGAAAATACAAATTAAGTTACTTTGTAATTCGAAAATTTGCAAAGTTCTTAATTTTAACATTAATACATTCACACCAAATCTTAAGTGCAATGTCAGTTTTACTCTAACCGATCAATTAACAAACTTTTTTCGAATTAACGCGTGAACATTTGTAAGGCGACCCGAAAGATTCACTTGCTGTTGGCTCCCTCACAAACTTTCGCCTTTCTACCATAACCCTTTCAGCCGACCACTGAAATCGGGAAAAGTTCAGACAGTACAGTACTACTCTGTCCAAACTAATTTCTAGCGCAGTAGCCGAGAGAGTACAGTATTCCAATCTCCCTCACCTCATGAAATTGGCCGTGACAATGGGTCTGTCGAACAAATGGATGGGATCCACATGCGAGACGATACAGCCCCCGGGCAGATAGTCGTTGATGACGGCGGAGTTGACCCAGTCTACGCTGGGTATGATGCCGGCTTCCGCTATTGGCCGAACCACCAGGCGGTAGATCCACGAGGGAATGGGGTCGACGCCGCCCTTGGCGTACAGCTTCTCCTGGCCGGGTCCTGCACGGAAAATATGAGGGCGCTACAGTAACCCACAAACGTCGCGAAGCTGACAAAAGCCGTTATGAAGTTGACAAAAGCGTTTATGAAGCTGTTAAACGTGACTGCGGTACTGTAGAACTACAGAACGTCCCAACAAACGATTCCTATGCATTCTCTTCCGTAAACAGTGTCTTATATAGGCGCACCCTTCCTCTCCAACTGGTCCCCATAGGTGTATCCCTCTCCGAAGAAGTACTTGACCCTAAGGGGCGCCCTGTCGACCGTATGGCGCTTGTAGAAGCCCCGATTCGCCTTCTCGACGATACGGTCGATCTTGCGCTCGATCGCCCGACAGGCCGCCTCGTCGAAGAGACTGAAATGGGCAGATTGTAGATGAAAAAGAGCGACAAAATTTGATTGAAGAATGAAGAAGTCACACTGATTCTGCGTCTACGTAGGTATGCTTGGCCAAAACCCCAGGAAAACGACACAGCAGCGTTACGAGTCGAATTTTCACCGCTAGCTAGCGCTCGTTCCTTCGCAAAACTATTACTACCGTATCCCAACACGTCCAAAAGTTGCGCACTTCTCTTGCCGTATTCCCATCTGTATCTTCTCGGCTTCCTCTCGTCTGGCCGGATCAATCTCCGGCTCTTCCGTCTGTGGAACCTGCGCCCTTCCCCAACCCTGTCCGGCATTAGCCCTTCCGCCTTCCGATCCATAGAAATGGGAAGTGTGGCGTCTTCTCTGCCTTTCGAAGGATTGTCGATTGCCGCCATAAGCCTTCGGGGGAGAGGAGCGCCGATTGTGATGCGAATTGTGGTGGTGGTAGTGAGAAGAGGACGCAGCAAAAGGCGCTTCCATTGCTGAATCGGGATCTACCGCGCGCTTCAAGGGTATTGGTATACTGTAGCATTATGGAATAACGGCACTTCTGGGGAACTAACCCCCGATGTTTGCTATACAATTTCCATAAAAATTCGCGACTCAATCAAGCGTATACTCTGCGGCAAAAATCGCAAGCGAACACAATAATGAAGGCATAAATGTTGCGTAACTGAGAGACGGAATGATCTACTCGCAAGTATGCTGTGCATGGAATACTGTGCCGGCAAGAAGATTATGCTGATTGGCACTGAATGCGAAAGGAAGAAATATATCGGTCTACTGCTACAGTAATCTCGGAATCGTCATGGTTAGACTCGCGTCACTCTGGAAGACAACGAAAAGCGAACGATACACAAAACTAAATACGAACGATACGCAAACTCTTACGGCTACAACACCAAGCATAAATCGCGCCAGTACCGTAGTAGTAGCGAACTAGCGACTATAAACTACTGCTGCGATGTAGGGAAGCACTCCTGGACGATTCCCATGAGAGCGTGGATTTGCTCGACGCTGCGCATCTTCAGCAGCAGCTGGAGACGGTAGGCTTCCCAGCTGGACGACAGACAGGCCTGAAAAATGAAACAATTCGGCTCGTTATATTACCAAGAATTTCAAACCTGATGTGAGATTGTCGTTGCGAAATGACGACAACGTACATACTGTTGGTATTGGCTGGTATTCCGAGACTTCAAGCCTGTTTGCGCACTGTCAATCGATGCGAATGTCCACCGCTCACCTCCTGATTCTTGGGTCCCTTCACGGAATTCGGCTTCGTGACGACGCCCATCTGAAACAGCATGCAGTACAGCCGTTTCTGCCATTGACGCACCAACAAAACTACCAACGATCTTCAGTCTCTCGTTGTGGCAGCGCTGGAGGAAGGCGACGAGACGGGCGCCCAGCCGACCTTCGAAAGCGCGGGCGCTTCCCAGCGAGAACCTCAGAACGGCGCCGCTGACTCCCGCGCAGTTGCGCACTGCAATTGTGGCGTCCGTGAGAGAAGAAATCGGTTCTACTCATGAGGATTACTGCACCCGAACCCTGTCTCCTTCTCTGAATCCACGCGGGAAGCTTCTCCAAAATGGTGGCCACGTCAGCTCCCAATGTTTCTAGGCCGGCGCCAGGGTCGCATTCGCTGCCGGCGCTCGCTTCGGCGGCCGGCGTCAGAATCCAGGCCATGGTGTCATAGTCCAGCTTGGTCCAGAACCCGATGCGATTGCCCGACGGCGTCACCACCTGAAAGACGCAACACGAAACACGCACCGATGGGGACGCCACTGGTAAGGGTCTATTGTCAACCAAGTACCCGATTCTTAGCGTTTTGCTGCTGCAAAGCCTCGTTGGCCAGACGTCTGAACTCGAGGGTGCATAGCTTGCCCACCGGAATGTCAGTGGTCAGCAGGCAGGCCACGGCCAAAGGATTCTTCGCGTCTGAAAGGCGCGTTGAACTCGCGCCACATTAGGGCAACACTTCTGAGGTCTCAGAATGCCACCTTTGCCGTCGGCGCTGTCGCCCAGAAATCGCTTGCTGGTGAGAAAGAGAATGTTATCCCGGATCACCTTCTCAGGCCAGCACATGTAGCCGGCCGCCACGCCACGGTAGATCGCTGAATGAAGACATGTAGAAAGCCGCATACGCCTGTGACAAACTACAGTCATTGCTATCGGACGTAAGTCCGCCTGAACTGCTTACCTCTCTTCGAATGTTATTCGACGCAAGTCAAGCACCACTCAGAGACCGCTTACAGACTAATAGTCGAGCCCACAAGCAAAGACGCTAACTAGACACTAAGCAAACTCAATACTTATAGGCGCGCTACGGTATAATAGGAAAACATGGCATCCTACCTAATGGTGCCATGCTTACAGCCGCACCGCCTTCGATCCGCTCACAGAATCGCCAGCGATCGTCCAAAGCGCAGTCACGCTTCTCACGACTACAACTGTAATCGAACCTCCGTATTTCTTTTCGGCGCCCTCCTCCACGCCCCGTTTGAGCCTCTTGGGCACGGGCGCCAGGTCAACTAGCTTCCTTGAATCACTGCCGAGCAGAACGGCTCTCGTCTTGACCAGGAGGGTAAGGCCGCGACGGACGACTCGGCGCTTCGCCAGACGGCGAAGGCGCCTGATCGTCTGACCGACGGGCCGGTCGGCCGGCTTCGCCTTCTTGGGCACCTTGGGGTACCTTGGAGGGAGAATGGAGAAAACTGTAACCTCCAATAAGCGCCCCCCCCCCTCCAATAAGCGCCCTCTCTAGAGGCAGGTTGACAAATTTAGTGCCCAGGGCCTTTGTTGGTGGAGGATCTTCGCTAAGAACTTCGGTGTCTGAGTAGTGAGTAGCTCCACATCAAAAGCAAGAAAGCAAACCAGTGCGCTGTGCCATTATTATACGGCGGTAATAAGTTACGCGGACGCAGGCGACATTCGAGCTCGCAATCACATTCTCTCAATTATCGATAATTAAAACTTCAAAGTTTCAACAACTTCTCACCGATTGACGACGTCCCTCGTCCTGCCCCCGTAGAGCTCCAGCATCTCCTGGTACTCCTTCCACTTGAGGTTGGTCTCGCGCTGCGCCTTGGCCCGACGGGCGCGCTTGCGCAACGCCCGCTGCAGCTGCACCTGGGCCCGGTTCTTGTCGCTCTCTCCTGATGAAAAGATTGATTTGGGTCGGTGATGCATGATTTCAAGCGGATGATTGGACAGAAAGCGGGGGGGGGGGGGCGAAGAGTCGGTTACACCACCCCCTCCCCCAATCCAGACAACTTTTTACCTGCAGCACAGCTAAAGCATTCCTAGTCACTTCAGGATATTTTGCATCAGAATTGCGCGAAATATGGCGCTTTGTGGCCCGCTCACCCAAGGGCGCGTGCAGCATGAATGGCACCAGGTGGAGCTTCGCATCTGCTCTCCCGTCGAAGATCGCTTCGGCGTCGTAGATCTCGTCGGCGAGCAGTCTGGCGGTCTCGAATCCCGCGTAGTTGGCCAGGTTCAGTGGGCGGCCCACCTGCTTCGCCGGATGCATCTTCTGACTGATGGGACAGGGGTCGTGAAGCGCCGCCGGCACGTAGAGAAGACGGCGCGGGTCCAAGACCTGAGACGAGATTCGGTTCTGTGATTCTATTAATAGGATCCGAGTCGAATAGAATCAAATTCCTCAGCCAATGCAACCGCGCACCTCCTTCCAAACGGTGTTGGGAGCGGCGGAGGCAGTCGCGCAACCGTTGGCCCATTGGAGAAAGGCGTCGGCGTCGCCGTCCGCTCCCTGCACCACCACGTGGTGAAGTCGCACGGGACCCGTCACCGGCTAGAAATAGGAAGCAACGCTGTAGATTTGACGCGAGCTCTGCATCTACCGTAAATACGCCAGTAAGCCCCTTTCCCCTTCATCAACCTATGTCATACGCCGTCCAGAGTCAAGATTGGGAAGGAGGGGGGGGGGGGGGGGGTATTTGAGAATCCTAGGTATCCTTGCGCAGCTGGCGTGCGCGCACCTTGCAGTAGCGCATCTGGGGCGCCTTGTAGAAAGTGAAGCGGTCGCCCACGTCCGTCACGTAGCAGAGGAAGTGCCGCCGATTCGTCGTCGTCGGCGGCTCCGACTCGTACTCCAGAACGACGCCGTTGTACTCGGGCGCCCTCGCCTTGCCGCGAGCTACAGTGGCGTAAACTAACGATTACGCCAAACTTACGATATCACTGAGGCGACCGATCACCGCTCGCTAACCGGGTCCCATCGCGAACTGATTCGCAGGCGATGTGTAGAGCAGGCGCTTGACCTTGCGCAGGCAGAAGGGCTCGAGCACGTCGAAGCCGTTCTCGTTTTTGAGCGACATGAATACGGCAGCGTTCTCTGGGAACACTCCGGTCACGCGCAGTGTGACTGAAAGATTGTGTTGTGAAAGATGGACGGGCAAGCAAGGGAGAGAGAAGAGCCTCATCCAAAACCCACGTTCCGTCTCTCCTCCAGGCTTGGTGGAGAATCCGATCTGGGTGGCGATCCGCACCACAGCTCTGTAGGCCTTCGGCGGCACGAAGGCGCGTCGTCGGAACAACTCGGCCATCTTTATGGGCTGCGCCTCGCGAGGCCCCTTCTCCCCGGACTCGTAGAAGCCTCCCTCTGTCATGGCGCCGGCGCTTTCGGCCGCGAACTTGGCGAAGTGGCGCACGGAAGTGACGTAGCAGCCGCCGGCCGGCCACTGCTTACTGCGCTCGATGGAAGTCGACATGCCCGGCTCCGCCTTCTTCAATTGCACGTGGGGGAACTTGGCGCTGCAAAGCAATCGAGCGCACAAATCGCATATGCCCACTGTGACGGTGAAGAAAGAAGACAAAGCGCACAAAGCTTCCTCGAAGTTCCTTCGCATTCTGGCGCCGGCGTATGTGACGCCGGCCAGGGTCTTCTGCTCGACGTCCTTCGCGACTCGGCCGCTCGCGTCCCTGGAGATTTGGAAATATGACAGTTGCTGTTCGGTGTCTTCACTCACAAAGCACTACAAACAGGCAGCCTCTCGCACTTGCAAGTGGCCATAAGTTTCCGAAAATAGAGCGGCGCTTCCGGTCGATTTTTCGACAATATCTTTTGATACACCCTGCGCCGGCAGTCGTCATTGAGGCCCTTCTCTTCTTCCCCTTCGCCGCTCTGGCACTGCTTGTCGAAGAAGCGCAAAGTCTTCTTCGGTTCCACTTCGAGATCCATTTCGACGTCTACTGACCAGTCTGAGATGCCGTCGTCGCCTTCCATCCCGCCTCCTCCGAATGAAATGAAGCAGTCCCCGTCAGAAATCTCGCAAAATCGCGAATTCAACTCAACTCTTGCGCTGCGCAATGATTGCGTTTCAGACTAGGTACACAGGCAGGTCGCAGTTACCGTAATCTAGATAGGTATTTTGGGGACTTTGTAGAAGCGGGCGCGGGCGCGGGCGCGGGATCCACTTTGCACCTCAATATCTTCGGGCGCGGGCGCCGGCCGAAGACGACCGCTTGGCGGAGAGTTGCTATCAGTTAGGCCAACTCGAAAACCCCGGCGGGCGCGGAACTGTTGTGTCTCTTTCCACTTTTGGGACGATTTTCTTTCCCTAACTAATTAGTAAGGGAAAGATAAACTGCAATAAGTCGAAAGAGACGCAACAGTTCCGCGCCCGCCGGGGTTTTCGAGTTGGCCTAACTGATAGCAACCCTCCGCCAAGCGGTCGTCTTCGGCCGGCGCCCGCGCCCGAAGATATTGAGGTGCAAAGTGGATCCCGCGCCCGCGCCCGCGCCCGCTTCTACAAAGTCCCGGTATTTTGAATTTGCGCCGAGTTTTAGACGGCAACGTTTTTAGACCGGCAGTGGTTACGGTATTGTGCAAATTTGATATTCAAATCTTCCGCTGGTACACATGTGGGCCTACCTGTTTGCAAAAGCACCTACCCTCTTCACTACTATCAGACAGCGAAAGTAGAGATACGACCGGTCTTTTCACTAGAAGGTGGCTAGCGGTCCGCTGCCGTCAAAGTTTTGTCGAATTTCAACTTCACATTCCGGATCGAATTCCTGGTCAAATATGGGTTTGCTAGGCAAGACGGCTATCATAACAGGTTAGAACACCAGTGACTATGCCATTTCGCAGCGTATGCGATAGTGACTTCCAGGCGCCAGTTCTGGAATCGGTGCTGCGACCGCGAAGCTGTTCTCTAAGCTCGGCGCCGTCGTCGTCTTGAGTGGGCGCGATGAGGCTTCGCTGGAGACCGTGGCGAATGACGCGTCCGCTCTGGCGCCGTCGACTCAGAAGATGGTGAATACAGTGAATTCCCAGCTACGTAATGCTGCAATTTGCTGCGTATTTCGATTCGATTTCTCTCTCAGAAGCCATTCTGCGTGAAGGCCGACATCACAATGGAGTCGGACACCGAACGGCTAGTGGACGAGGCTGTGAAACACTTGAAAAGAATCGACGTTTTGGTAAGTAGAGTACGGTTATCCGTAGTACATAGCTTGCACTCCACCCACACACCACATCTTTCTAAACAGGTGAACTGCGCCGGAGTTCTCGAGAAGGGGACGATCGAGACGACGACCCTCGAGCAGTACGATCGCGTCATGAACATCAACGCGCGGTCGATTTTGCATCTGACGATGGTGGCGCTTGCACTAGCTACTTCTGCAACGTTTTCGAACTGAAAACCATAAGAAACTTTCAGCTGTGCGTCCCTCACTTGATTGAGACGAAGGGTGCGATCGTGAACGTCTCCTCCGTCAATGGGATGCGATCAGTGGGTGACTGACCGACTGTTTTGCTCAACCACAAAGCACTACCGTAGTCCCGTTATACAGTTCCCGGGCGTGCTCGCCTACAACATGTCGAAGGCGGCCGTCGACCAGATGACGCGCTGCGTGGCGCTCGAAGTGGCCGACAGGGGCGTCAGAGTCAACGCTGTGAAGTGCCTACTTCAACAGTTCTAAACTTATGTACATAGTTATCTTGAAGAGAATAACATCAAAACTCTACGTCATTACAGTCCCGGGGTTACGGTAACCAATCTGCACAAGCGCGGCGGGATGGACGCCGAGACGTACGCGCAGTTCCTGGAGCACAGCAAGAGTACGCACGCTTTGGGAAGGGCGGGAGAAGCGGAGGAAGTGGCCCAGGCCATTGCCTTCCTAGCCGACAACCAACTGAGCTCCTTTGTCACTGGTAGTGTGGCGCTTTTGAGGATTACGGTAGGTTCATAGTTGGCACGATTTGGAAAATGTTTCAGGAGCGACTCTGCCGGTGGACGGCGGCCGTCACGCCATGTGCCCTAGATAGACGTCCGATCAAGACTTGAAAGAGCGATAGTGATTGACGTTAGCTATCACAAGTTGACGGGTATCAGTTTGCGCCGATAGAAGTGTAGATAGGCGAGTCACGCTCGCTTGCTTTTTGCTCGTTTGGAGGTACTGTACGTTGTAACCACCTCCGCCGCCCCTCGCTTACTCGTCCGTCTTGTTTGACTTCCCCTCAAGCATGCGGGCAGCCGTAAAAGCGGCAGCAGCATCAGCGTCCGTTGTCGGCGAGGCTTCTCGTGGCGGATGCGCGCCGGCCTGAGCAAACAGCCGACATACCAAACTCAACTCGGATGGTTGCTGGAACGCGTGTGAGAGGGGAGGAGATAGACGAGGTAACGGCACCCCCCCCCCCCCCCTCCCCTCCTACCCTCTCTCTCACTCGAGCTATCATCGACGCGGCCGCCGCTCGCGCTCACGCGCCGACACAGCTGTAAAACGCGAGGCTACAATAATAAGCGGGCGCACTCGGCGCTCTCCTCGGCGCTATCTTTCTCTCTCTCTCTCCTGACTCGTGCGGTGGTTGCGGTGGTACTGGCGCGCATGTATCACCCTTGAGCGCCTACAGACAGAGAGGGAGGGCAGCGCGCAGGCAAACTCAGTGCCCTGCGAAGTGGGGCGACAGAGAGAGGGAGGGAGCTAGACGCGAAGAGGAAGGGGGAGAGGAGAGATAAAAGCTACAACCCCCTCTCTCCACGGCCGGCAAGCATAGCGGCGGCGCCCCCTCAGTGTCTGGCGCGGGGAGGCTCCTTCCTCTCTCTCTGACTCGGGCGCAAGCGCGTCGCGCCGCCCTGAGGCTGACGAAGCTGCTGCTGCTGCTACAGGAACAGATACACGGCCGCCGCCGCCGCCGCACTCGCTCCCAAGGCAAACACAGCCTCGCTTCTCGGGGCGCGCGCCAAGCGGCGCAGTTTCAAACCTCGCCGGCACGGCCACGCAAGCAGAACGACGACGACGAACAACCGTCCATGGGCGCGCCTATCAGGAACGCCGAGAGGCTGAGTGGCAGTCCAGCTCACTCCCCTCTCTCCCTCCGTCCCGCTCACTTGGCCACTGCAGGCAGGCAGAACACGGCAGTGCCTCCTCCCTTCTTCTCGCTATCTTAGAAGCGGGCGTCTTTCGTGCTAAATCGACGTGAGTAGCTGCCTCATCTTGCCTGAGCAGGCGTCGCGGATCGAGGATATATTTACGAGAAAATATTTGATCGGGCTCCCGTCACTTCGAAGAAACGATAATGGATGCAAAGTGAGTATGGTGACCGTTGTGCTCAAGTATGTACACACTTATGTACATATTGTACACACTTATGTACATATGATGTCGACCGATCTCTGAGGAAGCTACACTACTTCTGAATAGCCAATAAGTTTCGCGAACGCCGAGAGGCAACATCCTTTGTTTCTCGGCAGTGTCAGCCGACAGAAGTCGGCGGCCATCATCATTTTCTTCCAGAAGTAGGTTCTGAATGGGGCTGGACGGACGCGCGGGTCGATTTGGTCCTCTTCCCTTCGCCGGCGATTGTCGCCGGCCGGCCGACAGTCGTTTGGAGTCGCTCGAAAGAGGAGGAATGGAGGGAGAAAGGAATGTACCAGAGGAGTAAGGAGGGTTCAGGAGCTGCCGGCGGAGAAGAGAGATCATGATGAGTCGCGGCGGCGTCGGCGGCGGCGGCGGGGCCGATCCCAAAAAGAGTCACACATCGGCCGAATGTGCGCAGCGCGCACGAGCGCGCGAGTCCGACGGCGGCGGCGGCGACCCTGTCAAGTCGGGGGTCCCAGTGTCTCTTTCCTCCCTCCTTTGCCTCCTCCTATTCCTCCTCGCCTTCTTGACTGAACGAGTGCAAACGAGGTCGGAGGAGAAGGAGGGAGGGGAACCGCCGCCGCGACCCTATATCATCGCCCGCCGCGAGCGCGCCCGCGCGCGAACAAGGGAGGGAGGTACTAGAAGAGAGGAGGGTGGATACAGTTCCTTCCCTCCCTCCGTCGCCTCTCCGCCGGTTTGCCCGTCCGCCCCTCCGGGCCGCTTTGCCGCGCCTGCGACGATTGACTGGCGATGGCGTGTGGTTAAGTGGGTATTTTTGTCGCGGCTGTCCCTCCCCCTCCTCCCCCCCCCCTCCCCCTTCCTTGGAGGGGGGGGGGGGCTGAGGGAGGGAAGGGAGGGAAAGGAGGAGGGATAGGGAGGAGCGACCGAAGATGAGGTGGCGACGAAGACGACGACGGCGGCGCGCGACGAGTCTGCGAAAGGGAGGCCAATCTCGCCTTGACTCTTCCCGCTTCCTCTGTTTCTGCGGCTTATGACGCCGCCGCCGCCCGCTACTACTGTCTCACAGTCTCGCCGCCGTCGCCACGATTCTCCTCGTCCTCGGCGCGCGCCTTTCCTCGTACTGGGTGAGCTCGCTTTCGTTCGGCATGCGTGGGGTGTTTCTGCTCTCGTGGTCTTTCTTGCCTCACGCTTCGTCTCAGCCAGTCCGTCCACTTGCAGTCCTACATAGGATTCGATTCGCAGATCGCGATGTGACTGATGACTTTGAAGTGTCGCTGGGTTGTTCGTCGTCTCTGGTTCGAAACCTGTGTAAGCGCGACCACTACATATGCTGGCATTTGTTAACCATGTACTGTACATATGTTGTGTTTTGGCAACACAACTGAGGTTGTAGGAACTGGAAAGCTGATATGTGCATGCCGACTGAGGGACACCAAAACAAGCTTGTTTTGCTTGCGGCGCGTCCCGAGCAAACCGGCCCTCCGATTCCCGCGTGTGAGCAGTTTGCGACCGTACACATGTGCAGGCGCGCGATAGAGAATCGGGGATCGGCGCCTCTCATTCATCACGGCCAGCTAGACTGACAAGCGGCGCCGCGCCGCTTCGGAGCTTTGACTCGCCGCGTGCGCAATGCTAGCGAATGAGTGCTGGAGGGAGAGAGAGAGAGAGAAAGAGAGGTTGTCCAGCAATCTGGTTCCTGTCTCTCGCCCGAATTCAACTAGCACCATTCACAAGCCGTCGCCGCCGCCGTCGGCCGTCCTCTATCCCTCGCAGCGCCAACCGGCGCATCCTCTTCGAAGCCGCTTCGGCGCTTCTCCTCCTCGCGCGGCGCGCGCTTTCATTTGGAGAGAAGCGAGGAATGTTACAGCCGGCGCCGCTTCCCCTTGTTCCGCCAACCTGTGTCACCCCCCGCCGGACCAGCGAGGTAGTCGGAGGTGGGGAGGTAGGATGGATTTGTATAGGTACCTCCTATTGGGGCTCCGGCTGTTTGTCGCCGGACGCCCATATCTGCACGGCAATCGAATTCATATGCCACCCAAAAGGAGGGAGAGGGAGGGAGGTCGGCGCGCCACAGCACCCACAAAAGGAACTCATCTAGTTTTATAGATAGATAGCGGGGCGTGGGTCGAGGAAGTCCGGCCGGCGAGATATGGCGCCATTAGGTGGAGAAGAAGAAATCTACACATGTGCGGTTCACTCGCAGTGTTGGCACCAACTCTGAGCTTCTGTATTATGTCAGCGAATCGACCGCTTAGTGTTTCGCTGCGGTGTATTATTAGCCTCCGCTGTACCACACTCGATAGATATTCCAGCGGAGAAGATATTCAGGGCTGGGAGGGCGCTGTCTCTCTCAGCTCGGGTCGTCAGGTGATACAGTCGGCTCTCGCGGGCTGAATCCTGAAAGAGGCGCACGCGCGCCGCACCGCTTCTGGGAAGAGGAGGCCAGGCAGGCGGTGGTCGTCACCTCTCATTCTGTTCCACATTCACTCGCTCTCCCTATCTCAAACGCCTTTTCCTTGTTGTATGTTTGCCTTCGTGCAGCCGCCGGCGGCGTCGGACGCAGTTAGCTCTTCTCTCTCTCTCTCTCTATCTCCCTTGCTCGCTCTCATCCCTTTCAGCGGCCGGCGCGGCGTGGATCTCATTTGGAATACAGTTCGCCTCCTTCCATCTCTCTCTCTCTCTCTCTTCGCCATATTCCCGCGGTTGCCCTCCTCTGGCGCCGCGATGAAGTGGCGCTGTCTGTAGCTTGTCCAGTGCTTGTCGAGCGGGCGCTCTCTCGCCGACTGCGGCGAAGATCTCTCTGAACCACTCGCGGCTTCTGCGGCTTACATTAGTGTCCCCCGCGAACGCGCCGTCACGCCGATGTAGTTCCAGTCTGCTGAGTTCTGGAATTCATGGGAGTAAGTCGGTAGCCCCCTTGTCGTCGTTACGGTATGAATCGTACGTATGGTAAGCGGTCTGCTCGCATAACGTTGTACGGTCACGCCCAATTCAGTTCCACCGACTCTGATCCGGCGGCGATGATCCTGCTGGGGAGCGATGGCCGTCCCGTCGTAGTGGACGACCTGCTGTGCTTCGTGGAGAACCTCCGCTCCGAGATCGACGCCGACGGCCTGCGCCGCATCCTGCGGGAGTGCTTCACGCCCGAGCGAAGGGCCGTCTCCGTTGCCAAGCTGCGCCGACTTCTGAGCGACTCGGTCGAAGAGAACTCTAGTCAGGAGTCGCCATCGGAGCTCCTTGACCTGCTGGAGAAGACGAAGCTCAGTAGCGCCTGTGGCGGCGCTCCTGTCTTCGCCGCCATCGACCTGAAGCGCCTGCCGCTCAGCCACCTGCTCCAGGACCGCATCGTGGACGAGATCCAGTCGCTGAAGAAGCTCATCGTAAGCAACGAGTCGTCGACTCCGCCGACGACGCAGCAACCGCCGCCGCCCCAGACTCTGCTGTCGGTCCAGATGGACGGCTTGAGCGGGGTCGCCGACAGCTCGCCGTCAGTAGCCGCTTCCAGCCCAGAATCTCCCGTGCGCGCTCCCAAGCCGTCGCCGGGTGCGGCGCAGTCGCAAGGCGCCGCTCAGCCGAAGAAGATGCTCGAGTCGACCGTGGAACGCCTCAAGAAGATCAAGAGATCGGCAGTGGCGCACACGAAGTCGCAACCGGCCCCTCGCGCCACTACCCATAGCAACGGCAGTATCAAGCAGGAGAACGCTGACGGCAAATGTCCGCCCACCCAAGCCATCCCTCCGACGAATCTGGCGAATCTGATGAGCCGCTTCTCTCCGAATCTGCCTCTCAACTCGGGCGGCCCCATGACCGGACAAGTGCCCCCGCCAGCCATGACTCAAACAGCGTTCCTCAATGGCTTGGCTGCCATGATGTCCGGAACTTGGTGGGTAAAATAAATTTGGTACACTCAAGTTTCTACCGTGATCACTATAACTATCGTTAACCCCTTCGTTTCAGCAACCCGGGCGATTTCAGCCCCTTCCAGCTGCAGGCGCTGGCCTTCATGCAGCAGCAGCAGCGCCACATCAACGCCGTCCTCTCTGCCGCGGCCATGAACTCGCCGCCTTCGCTGGTCCCTTCCACCTCTCCTCTCACCAAGAGCTCCCTGTCTCCCGAGTCGGCGGTGGAACCGGAGAAGGCGTCGCCGCCCACGCCGCCTCCCGTTCGCGACGTGGTCCAAGAGGTGATCTCGCGGCCCGTGCCGCTGGTGAAGCGACGCAAGCGCAAGTCCCAAGCCACCACCAAGTTGACCGGCGGCGCTGTCCTGGGATCGGAGCCCGTGACACAGCCGGTCAAGGAAGAGATAGGATCGCCGTCGGCTCACGATGAGCAGGCGTCGGGAGAATTTGCATCGGGCGGTGAGCTTGTGCCCGTGGATGTGCATATTTCATGACGGCAAACATATGCACCTGCATATTGTATGTACATATCAACATATGTATGTACATACAGGGTGTCCCACGGTTCGTGCCCGCCTTTTTTGTTAGTAACCCTGGCGGAGCCGCTCCCTCTTCTATCGAAGTTCCCCCGCTCTGGGGGAAGGGGCCTACTTAAGTGGCCCTAAAAATTTTGGGGAGACCGGTCCCCTTAACGGTGGTCAAGTGCCCCCCCCTTTTTGAAAGGGGGCGTTCCCACCGCGGGAGAACCCCGCGACACATCTTAGTGCACAAATCGGTGTCAACCGTTGTCTGGGGCTTCAGCATCAGTTGTCGACCATTTGGAGGATTCACAGAGTCCGTCTGCTTGAAGCGTTCCACGGTTCGACCAATCGTGCGCCTGTCAATCAGGTCAGAATCCGAAAATTGCTTTTGGAAAAAAAATTTGCAGTCTCTTGCGCATTTTTCGTTTCGTAAAATGTTTTGACCATAAAGAGGCGCTTCTCAACGGTTCTGAGGGTTTCCATCTTTGCTTGTTACCTTGCTATACCACTTCAAACACTATTGGTGCAGTGAGCACCAACCTCGTTGGGTATGTATCTTCACAATCAGGACAAGTGATACGTGACACTCCTTGAGTGTCAGATAGGCACTCCGCGTGATTGTTTTAGCAGACGGGGGCACAGAAGCTCCAACAAGTGTTGCATTCCCGTTAAATTTGTTTGTTCCCAATTTTTTCAGTGTAGAGCTAGGGTCCATATGCACCGGCGTTTATACGTTGTGTGCCTCTGGTGCGCGGAATGGACATTGGCAGCCACACGCTTCAAGTTCAAACTAACATCTACCATATTACCACCGTAATATACAAATTCGTGGGGTACTGTGTACGCCCAATTGCCGACCGAAGCGTCTATATAAAGGGCCCAATTCTTCATAACTTCAACTCTTGTCAGAGGGACAAACCCTTGCCCGTCGTCACGGCCGAAAGGTGTAAGCCAAAAGAAAGGCTACCTTCCCCCTCCGAGGTCTCAGTACCCGTTCTGTAAACCCCTTAGGGGAGTTCCAGAAAGCGGTGTTAGGAACCCTAAGATCCTAGGCGTTGCCGCTATTCTACTGTGTCCGGAAACTATCTCCTGTGCGCTTACCCATTATTGCTACAAGAGCAGGGTAACGGGCAAAAGAAGTCCAAGGCAGTAGATAGTGGCAATCTACTCTACCAAGCTACGGAATCCGACCAACGAGAGGATTACGGCTTCCGTCACGAGAGAGAGAAGTCTTAGAGGACCGAGTAATCGGCTCCGAACCTTATCCTTGCTGTCGCACGGAGTGTTGTCAGTCGACGAACGGATGTGAGGAGACAACGGTAGTGGAATAAGATCTGCAGCTACCGACTGGGTGGCCGACTCCGCTAGGTAATCGGAGGAGAGGTTGGGGTAAAGGCAGCCCTCTCCGTCGAGTTACGGCAGGTAGCGGCTTTGCAGTGGTGACCCGGAAGCGTGAGTTAATCCTTGTCGGATCTGTACGATTAGCGCAGAGCTAACAAGATTGGAGCGCGCATCTTTTGGTTTCACTGTCAAGTCTCTATTGCCTCCTGTGAGAAATAAAACCGTTCTCTTTCAGGAGTCTACATCCACAGTTCGGTTGTCGGACCATTTTTGGTACCGAGTGCGTGCTCTCTTTCAGGGCAAGCGACACAACAACCGAACTCATCCTTCGTCAAGCGGATTCGAGACAAGTCGAGCCGGACGCCGACTCTCCTCTCCGCAACGACTCTTCGTGCAGCGAACAGCTGTACCAAACCGTGCACTGTCCTCATAGGGCGTTGATTCGAAATTGTGCGCGTGTGAAACAGGTCACGTTCAGGAATGTCTGCCACGGCTCGCAGGCCTTCGTCGGCCCGCCTTCGAACGCCTGCCTCGGCAACAATTGGCCGCAATTTGCGCGCCGCGCCAGCTTCGGCTTCCGCGACGACGCCGGCCGGGCCACGGGCCCGTTTCACCCAACAACACGCCGACGCGCTTCGCTGTCACTTTGACGGCGGCAACGCCGTTTCGCAAACTGTCAATTGCGGTTTTGTTCAGCGACTAGTCGACACGTTTCCAGGCATCATCGCTCAGGGTGCCTCGGCAATCCGGCAGGCTTTGCCGCGAATCAACATGCTCCCGGACGAGGCGGCGTACGTCGAGATGGCTCATAGCTATCTAAGGGTATTGCCGGCGGTAGTAATGGAAGAATCGCCAGATCCCATAGCCCAACGTGAAGCGAAAGTGAAGGATGCTCACACGCATACCTTGTTCGCTTACTTCTGGAATACGTCAAATTGGCCGACGATGGCTCCGACGCTCCGATTGAAGCGTAAACTGTCCGGTTTCATGACATCGTTCCTTCAGAGAAGCGACTTCAGATATACTCCGCCCCCATCGTTCTTCGAGCGGTTCAAGCGCGAGTGGGAGAAGCGAACGGAGGAAGTGCTTCGGGACTACGCCGGCAGTGAGTTTGAGCCGTATCTGACTACGGTCGATCCGACGGCCATACCCAAGCAGTTGCTTCGGGCTGACGAGGACTATATTGCCCAATGTGTGGCTAAATATCCCGTCAACGACGACACTCGTGTGATTTCGTTGGATGGCAAAGTGATGCGTGTGCGTATGCAGCTAGGTTGCTACTTCTACACGGAGGCCGACAAGGACCCCATGACCCAAGGCGACGTCACAAGGGCAGCGAGTACACTGCCGCCGACCTCGCCAATCGGCAACGGCGGCCAGCAGCAGGGACTGCCGCCGCCAGGAAGCAGAAGTGCCACCCCAGCAGTGGTTCTGCAGCCGAACGTGGCGCAAACGCCACCAGTGGTGCACACGCCGCCGAGGGCGTCACCACCTCAGGCGGGACCCACGCCGTCAGTGGGGCAACCGCTAACGCCGGCGCGGCCGGCGACCGTTAGCAACCAGCAGCAAAACACAACTTCCTTTCAGCCGCCCAATCGACAATCACTGTTCGTACAACCCCCAGTTGTGCGACGACCTAGGGAGCAGCAGCAGCTGCCTCCAATCGAAGAATGTTCGCCCCATGGTTCTACAGAATCGCTACATACTTCAGCATTTACTAGGACTTCAGGGCGAGGACAGGGTGACGTAGCGAGTAGACTGCGTCAGTTCCGGCAAAGGACCGGAATGACGGCAGACGAACTTGTCAGTCTGATCACCCAAGACCCTTCGGCGGCGAGAGATTTTCTCGACGCAGTCTCAGACGAAGACACTCAGGGTGGCACTAATCAGCCACCAAATCCCAATGCCAATCGCCCACCGGCGAACGGCCAGCCACAGCCGAGAGTGACACTGTGTCGAGGGATAAACGTGCAAAACGGTTTCAGGAGTACCTTCGATTTAGATAATCGTCGCCGGCAAGAAGAACAGCAGCGGCAGCAGCAGCAGCAGCAACAGCCGCCGCCGCCGCCGGCGCAAAATCCGCCGCCCTGGTGGTGGGGGCGGTTGGCGGGGGTGGCGAAAGGGGGATTGGGGGCTCGGGAGAATCAGCGCCGAACGGACCCGGCGACGGCAGCGACACGGCCGCCGTCAACGTTGGCCGGAGAACCAGCGGCTCAGATGACTGACGCCGATAAAGAAAAGGAACAGTTGCAACAGGAACTGGCTTTACAGCAAAGCCAGAATGATGTGTTGCGACGTGAACTGACAATAGCGCGAAATCAACAGCGCTCGGGAGGAAGTTCAGCTTCAGGAAGCCGACCTAGGTCAACCACGCGGGGCGGCGACGGCGACGACGGAGCTTCTGTCGTCTCGTCGGGTACCAGGAGGAAGGTCATCAGGTCTCACAAGGACGATCTCCAACGAGCGATCGATAAGATGGCCCGGGACGCGATCCAGAATGCTTCCACGTACCAGCCTACGTGTGGGGGCAACATGCGAAGTATGCCACAAGTATTGCGTGAGTTTAGCAATGCGTCAGCGGGTTCCCGCTCGACTCGACCTGACGGCGGCTATTCAGAACTGAACCCTAGCTTATTGACACGGGCGGCGCTTACACAAGCGACCGCAGACGACGTCTATTACTGGAATCCCCGCAATCGCGACATGCCAAATCTGTTCACCGAAGTGCGGGAAATTAACCGCAATTATCCTCAGGAAGACGACGGTGGAACAGGGGGACCACCCATTGGCGGCGATAATCGCCCGCCTGCCAAATTCAGCGGCGAGGGCAACGATAGGTACTACGATGACTTCATTCGTGAAGTCATGATGTACTTTTATCAGGTCAACCTCAACCCACGCCACTGGACGGAGAAATTCCATTCGCTGCTGAAGGGACAAGCGGCGATCTACATGGACTCGATTCGAGACGACTATAAATATTTGTGTTTTCAGAGAGCGGTAATCGAATTAGGCAAACGCCTCAATCCGCTTCCAACCGCGGAAGAACTTCAGCTTGAACTTAGTTCCCTCTCGTGGGATGGAACAGCAGACGGCTTAGACAAGCTCGAGCGACAAGTGCGTGACTGCGTCCGCAAAATGCCGGAAGTCCGCACCGGTGTCGGCTCCTGCGAAGAGCAGGGCGCCGCGGCCTTCCTCAGCCGACTACCAACTAGATGGCGCGAAGATATTCGCCGCAATTCTCGGCTGCACCACGTGCGCTCGTACGCCCAGATGGCGCACGAGAAGCTTAAGGAAGTCTCACGCGACGCCGAGCAGGAATATATCAATAAACGAACCCGTGAGGGTCTCGAAAAGATTCGTTCAGATACTTCCAAGAAGGTCGACCCCATCAGCGGCCGTATCGTTCTTCCGAAGGACGTTCGCGAGGAGTACAAGCGAACCGTCAGACCTGGCGAAAGTGGCAAGACGACAAAGGACAAGTCGCCGCAACAGTCTAATCGTAAACGTTCAGAGACAGACGGCCGACAGAGATCCCAGAACCAGAGAGGACAAACGCGCGGTACTTCGAGAACAACAACCGCGTATCCGGCCGATAGTTACGCGGCCGCTAAGCCATCACGCCAGGCAGCCTATCTGTCGGGAGGCGGCAAAGCCGCGCTCCAAAAGACCTCTAATTCAGGCACTCGACCAGCTCAGGCCACTTCCACGACTACAGTACCTAGGACAATAGGTCCATGCTTTACCTGTGGCGAGGAAGGCCATAGAGCGAGGAACTGTCCAAAAGCACCACAGAATGTGGCTGCTAAAGTGGTATATGCGTCTTCAGATAGCGATTCAGATGTCGACGACGGCGGCATCGCCTACGTCAGCCACGACGACGGCGACTCACAACTGGACGGCGACGGCCAAGCCTCAGGAAACCAGACGACCGCCGAGAACAGCGACGACAGCGATTCTAGCGACGGAGAAGTAAATACCATCACAGTTACAGTATGCAATGTGAGTGAACAGCGCACTCCATTGGTGGGACCGAAGGTTCGGCTCCCCTGTATAGTCGAAGGCGTCATAGTAGACGCCATGTTAGACACAGGTTCATCAGTCTCCATCATGAGCCAAGCCATGTGCAACAAGATCGCGGAAGGCAAGAAGGATCCCGACAAAGAGTGGTGGGACAAAGGCCAGTGGATTCCGCCAAACAAACTTCAGCTGAGGGATTATTCCCATCAGGAGATAAAGGTAACTCATTGGTACCCGGTGCAAATGTGCGTCGCGGGCAAGACGATCGAGGTGCCGATCATCATCAATCCGGCGACCTCTAGTCATGAGGTGCTCTTGGGCACCAACTTCATGAGTCTCATGGGCGCCAGCCTGTGCGTCACAGATCCCCCATTTAGTTGGAGGATGACACCGGCGACCATAACTAAGAAAGCGCTTCACCCGACTAAAGATTCAGTTTCAGTCGAGGAAGGAGAAGCGCAGGCGTCACCTACGGTGGCCGCCAGTGAGAAAGACGGCTCAGCCTTCGAGAGGGACAAGCCAAAGCGACGAGCGGACGTCAAGGAGCAACCGACCAGCCGATCGTCCAAATCTTTCTCCCAATCGGTCGATGGTGTTGCCAAGGAAAACCGTAATTTCGTTAAGGCCAAAGTCGAGTCGAAACAAGATTCTTCGACAAGGAAATCTTACCAGTCTGCAGGGAAGCAGACGACAGCTTCCAAGGGCGCTTCCAGCACTTTTCGGAAGCCGCCGACCTCCTCGAATAATAGTACTACCACCTTGCATTCTCCCCGCGATTCAGGAAAGATCGGTACGTCGCTCGGTGCTGCAACAGCTAGACAGCCGACAACGGGCAAGAATACCTTCGTACGGAAACCAGCTTCCGACCGCCCGCGGCCGAAATCTGTTCCCTCTGGGCTCAGTGCAAAAGATGGTAGCACTAATTCGTCGTCGTCGGCCACAGCCACTTCAAAACCAGACTCGACCAAACGACGGTCTGAGTATCAGACCCGTAGCAAAACCTCTTCAGTTCAGGGTTTAGATGCCAACTGGACAACGAAGGACAGGGCAACCATCGCCGCAGCATTCGAACAAGGCCCAAGCCATCTCCTGGAAGCAGTCGAGAAGGCCAACCAGAAAGCTCGAGTGCGCCTTCTGAAGCAGAAGGTGAAGGAACTGGCCACCGACCAGGCAACCGCCTGACGGGACGAGGGCGCTCAGGCCAACATCGTTGTTACTAAGCGTTCCTACGTTCCCCCTAATTCAGTTGCAGTTGTTGATGTACAACCTGTAGCGCCCTTCACTACCGAGGTATACGGTATTGAGCGATTCGAAGTCGGCGGAGAAGGCCGAGGAGTTTTTGTGGAGCCGTCACTCCACATAGAGCCTTCTAACCAGACCGCAATGCAGGTTACGGTGCGAAACCTGTCGGCGTATGGAATCCACTTGCGGAAAGGGCAAGATATGGGTTCGGTGTACCAAATCGAATCCATTTGTGAACAGGACCTCAGGTCACCGCCCATTAGCGTACACCGTAAAGGTGCTACGGAGGATTCCACCATTAATCTGGTCACTTACAATACCCCGGCTGAGAATCGAGCCCACTTTCAAGCAGTGCGGCAGAAATTAGAGTTGGGCAACGACCCGGACACGGCAGAAGCCCGGGCCGAATTGCTCCGACTTGTGGAACAATATCATGACGTGTTTGCGCTAAACCTTTCAGAATTAGGCGAGGCCAAGGATGTCGAGTACACCATCGACATTACGGAGAAACCACCGAAGCAGCAACCACGTCGTCTGCCCTACAACAAGCGGCAGGAAGTCTATGAGCAACTGCAGGAGGCGATCGACGCCGGTATCCTCGTTCACTCGGAGGGAAGCGAGTACGCCTCCCCCATAGTGGCGGTAAGGAAGAAAACCGGTGAACTCCGGATTTGTTCAGACTTCAGGATGTTGAACGCCAAAACCGTCGTGAATGCTGGCACATTGCCACGCATAGATGACATCTTTCAGAACATTAGTGCGCTGAAACCTAAATGGTTCTCACTAATTGATTTAGCCTCAGGCTACAATCAAATTAAATTATCCAAGGAAGCGCAACGAATGTCAGCCATCGTCTGCGGCACGTGGCATCTCGAGTGGACTCGACTTCCATTCGGCATGACCAACGCGCCGGTGTGGTTCATGAACTACATGCAGAAGACCTTAGGCGGCATCGACGACCAGCGCATTTTCATCTTTTTGGATGATATCGTCGTTGTGAGTGAGGACTTACATACTCACCCCAAATTACTGCCAAAAGAACATCGCCGAACTGCGCGAAGTTCAACTGCGATCTTAAATCCGAGAGTTGCGTAGTTGGTGTGTAAATGCGTCAAGTTCCTGGGACTATTACTTGACCAGGAAGGCATCCGGACAG
>JASAMZ010006729.1:0-16981 GCA_030248115.1 Linhomoeus sp. GSCO2_2 | reverse complement strand
GGCAAGACCTTTTTCCGGCAGGTGAAGCTGTGGATTGGTGGGAAACTCATCTACGACAGTGGTGATACCTACCACTACAGGGCCTACCTTGAGACGCTACTTAACTATTCAACCGACTCAAAGGGCACTCACCTACAGGCGGCTGGCTACTATCCAGACACGGCAGGGTCTATGGACTCCAAGAGTGGCATTGGGTTTCGAACCCGAGCTAAGATTGTTGACGGGAGCAGAAAGTTCGAACTGCTTGCCCCACTACATGGCGAGTTGTTCAACCAAGAGAGGCTGCTGCTCAGTAACCTGCCTATGCGACTGGAACTTCACCGCAACCCTGACAACCTAGTGATCATGGCCCCCACTGGTACTGACTACAAGCTTCAGCTGCATGACATGTCCTTCTTCATACGGCGTGTTGACCCTCTGAAGAGCCTGGTGTTGGGCCTGGAGACCTACCTCACAAAGGAGTCAGCCAAGTACCCAGTGCGTCGGGTGCAGTTGCGTGTGTTGCCAGTTGATGTAGGCAGGAAAGACCTACAACCGACCCTGATTTCCAATGGTCAGTTGCCAAGGCGTGTCATATTTGGATTGGTCTCACAGGATGCCTACCATGGGAGCCTGACGAAGAACCCTTTGGCTTTCAACCATAACAACCTGAAGGACTACAAAGTGATTTCAGGTTCTCTTACCTTCCCTCGAGATGATGTGACCATGGACTATGAGAATCGTAGGTACACCAAGGCTTTTCTGCAGATGTTTGAATCCTTGAACATCACTGGTGGTGATAAGGCAAATGGTATTGACTATTACTCATTTGGAAATGGCTTCTGCATATATGGTATTGACTTGTCGCCAGATGGTTTCGATGGAGGTCACTGGCAGCTACTTAAGACTGGTGCTGCCTACCTCAAGTTGGAGTTTAAGACAGAGACCACTGCTGCTTTGAAAGTGATTGTTTTCATAGAGTATGACAACCTGATAGAAGTGTCGCGACATCGCATGGTGACTCACGACTTTGAGATATGAATTCGCGTGAATTGCGCTGTATTTGTCATGCTGACCCTCAGATGTATCGCATGTTCCTTGGCGTGTACCCGTGTGACAAAGTTCCAGATAAGGAACCTGGCTTCATTATTTGCAATCAAGATGACCACACACAACCTGGAAGTCATTGGGTGTTCATACTGTTGATGCCCAATAAACGGGCTGAGTTCTTCAACAGCTACGGAGCACCTCCTAGCACACAATCCATAGTAGACTACCTCGACGGCTGGGACGTAATGTGCAACCAGAGGCAGGTGCAGAGTCCACTGTCCACAGCGTGTGGTAATCATTGCATCTACTTTGCCTACCACCGGGCTAGGGGACTGCCAATGTGGCTGATTGTGGACAGCTATACTGCTGACACACAGGCCAATGACCAGATGGTGGTAGACTTTGTAGATAGAGAATTTGGGTTCAAAAGTGAAACTGTGGATGATGGATTACTGTATGTCCCAGTGTCTCGGGCTCTTGAAAATTTGAATTTCGCGCCAAAAGAACCCAAAACAATTTAGTCACAAATTGGCTCAAAACGTGCCTATATAAGGTGAGGGAGATGTTAAAATCATTAGTGTTTGCGAAATGGACTTTGATCGTTTGTTGAAAGATTTGGAATTATCTGAAGAAATGGCCTATCAGCTGCCGGATAACCAGTTGGGGACTCCGCCTCCCATGCCTCCTCCCAAGGTCCCGCCGAAGACTCCTTCCAAGGCCAAGACTCTGCCTACCATCCCGGAAGAGGGCCCATTCACCTTGCCGCCGCTGGACTCGCAGAAGCCCGCCCCTCTGCGACGCCACCCTCCTGTCAAGGTCAAAGCGGGGAAGACGCGGATGGAGAAGTTGATGGAGGAGGTCCACTCGGCCAAGCAGAGTCAGCCACTTCCCCGCCGTCCTCCTGTCGGGCCTACTCCTCCTCTGAAGCGGCCGTCGAAGTCTGAGAAGAAAGAGGAAGGCGAGCCGGCAGAGAAAAAAGTCCCCGAAATCATTTTCCTTCAACCGCTCTTCCACGTGAACCTTCACATCTGATCGTCCATTCGCTTGTTGTCTACTGTATCGTCCGCTGTGTTTTGACTGAATAATGCACTATGTGCAAACTGAGTATTGCTGACTCTGTTGCTTTGTCGCCGGCGAATGAAACAGGTCGTCTGTGGCATATCAACAGAGCACTGACTTTAGCATTTTGCATTGACTTTGGTCCCGTGGAGCGTCGCTTCAGCACCCCTGCTTACTGTTTTGTATGGAGTTCAATGCTGCCAGAGCACTGACTTTAGCGTTTTGCATTGACTTTGGTGCAGTGGAGCGTCGCTTCAGCACCCCTGCTTACTGTTTTGTATGGAGTTCAATGTTTTCAGAGCATTGACTTTAGCGTTTTGCGCTGACTTTGCGACCCTGCGGCGCCTAAACCGCAAAAGGAAACTTGTCGCAAGCACCGCCATCGCCTTCGTCTCGTTTTCACGGTTCCAAAGAACCCCTAATTGTTGCGATTCCGTCAAGGGAGTCACGAGAAATGGGCGTTTGAATTTGCGCGCCTAAACGCAGTTTGAATTTGAGCGGCTTTCCGCGGTTTGAATTTGCGCGCCTAAACGCAGTTTGAATTTGAGCGGCTTTCCGCGGTTTGAATTTGCGCGCCTAAACGCAGTTTGAATTTGAGCGGCTTTCCGCGGTTGCGCGCCTTTCCACAATTGCCCGCATGCCCGCACATCAATGCGTGTTGCGCCTTTACCCGTGTCCGCCAATTATTCCACGTCGAATTTGCATATTCACAATGTGTGTGTGCAGGCGTTTTCTCTTTCTACCTCATTCTTCAAATTTTCTTTCTAGTCAACTGCAAAAGTCAGAAAGTCTCTCTTTGTGGTTTGAGCTGGTAAAGATGGAAATGATGGGAAATTATGGCTTGGGTTGGCTCCAAAATATGGCTTGGGTTTTTCGAAATTTCTCGTCGTCTCATAGCTCTGGTGGTGGGTGGGTGGCCTGTGCCCTCACTCACTGCTCCAGCTCTGAGTTGGCCCAGCAGAGGGGGAGACCCCTTCCAGAGGAGGAGAGAGGTGAGGATAGAATTTAAAATTGCGCACGTCTTTAGGCTTTGAGAGAGAATTTCGTGAGATGTTGAAATGAGAAATTCAAAAATTGCGCCAAAAATTGCGCGCGTCTTTCGAGAGAACTGCCTGATTGCTACCTGCCCAAAAATCTGCTGTGTAAAAAAGTTTGCTGCCCAAAAATCGCTGCCCAAAAATGTCCCAAAGAGCGAGAAATGTCCCAAAAATTTGGCCCAAAATGTCCCAAAAGGGCCGACGTCCGAAATGTCCCAAAAAGGACCAAAATGTCCCAATAAGGGTATCGTTACTACTGACGGAACGCATAGACTCGGACTCTGTGTCGCCTCATATGGCCCTGCAATGAACCCTTGTGACCTATTTTGGTTGATGGACCTTTTAATCGGATATGTGGATCAGGTACCATGAACAAATCCAAAACCAATTGCGGCGATACCCCACCAGATTGTCGACTAAATGTCCAGCGGCACTTCACTATCCAATGCACATTATCGCGCACACGCTCTCAAGTTTACACTGATGCCAACGTGGTGCCACAGTTTTTAGACAAAGCTTGTTACTCTAAGCTTGTTTAATGTTCTAACTAATTTAATAAAACACGTAATTCAAGATAATCGGTTTAGGTGCCAAACTACAGCACAGGTTCCAAAAATCTTCCAATAAGCACCCCCCCCCCCCTCGATTAACCACCCCCCTCCCCCCCCCCCCCTAGGCGCCCCCATTTTGGTAAGTACCAGTAGTTCTAACACAACCATGCGTGCTCACTGCTCTGTGACGAATTTGTTCGCCCGGCCACAGCATTTTTTTGACATTTTCGATTTTTGACATTTTCGACACTTTAGCACTAAAGTCTAACTCGCTCACCTTGCGTCGTAGAGAGACTTTCTTGAGCTCATTGGATAGGTCTCGACTCACCGATCAATTGTTCTTCCATTGGTCGTGACAAATAAATTTGAATTTCGAAAGTTACTGTAGCCCAAATGTGCAAGCACACAAGACAACTGTAAATCGCCCGTCTTACGTCATAGAGCGACGATCTTGGACTCTTTCGATAGCGCTCGACCTTTTGGTATTAATCATACCTATGTACCTATCTAACCGTCGACAGATGGTGTTTTCAGTGTCTGCATATCATGGGTCGATAAATGTTGTGAGATTTGTCTGACCACGCAATTTATGTTATGAATACTTCATGTCATTTACATAGCTCTACATGCTGTGAGCGGGCAATGGCCCTCTACGTAACACAATTTCTACGGGTTTCAGATAATAGGGCATCTCGTACGGGTTAAACAGTCTAGCTAGGAATTATTTAGCTATTTACAGTAACCCAAAAGACAGAAAAAGTGGCCCAAAATCGCTCGTTTTGGGCCGTAGAAAGTCGAGCGAAACGTCGTTCGAAGCCTCTCGACGTGCTCTGCCATGCCATGTCACAAGTTTTTCCATTTAACAAAACACGCATCAAGGTAATCGGCTTCGGCAACGGCATGATATTAAAACGGCACGTCGTGCCTCTTCTGCTCCATAGTTAACGGCTACTGGCTAGATAGGTAGTAGCTAGGTAGAAAACTACTGAGGAATGCTATTGTCGTCTCGGAGTCGGAACACGACGCAACAATATTTCTGTGTACTACAACAAAGTGAGCGCTCTTGCCAACCGCCGTTGAAACAGTAAAATAGTGAATCAGAAGTATGAAACTGTTCATCTTCCTATTTGTCGTGGCGAACGCTTGTTCGTGTATGACCTTTCCCCTGAAACTGAAGTCTTCAAATGGCTCGGCTAGCTGGAATTTGAGTCTTGATGCCAAGGAATTGACCACCACCACTTCGTCTGTCACAAATGGAGGAAAAGACATACTCAATGGCTGGCACAAAGGTGGCGCCGGCGTTTTGAAGCCGCTGATGTGTGTCAAAGTTTTGGTGTCTTTTGTAATTGATCTGCCACTATAGAACAAGCTGTTTTAAAAAAGTTGAGTTGTTTTATTAATACAGAGTGGTTTGTGAGTCTTTTAAAGTGGAAGAGTATAAGAGTGGATACTTTTGTAAAGTATTTCGAAGCCTTTCCGATATAACGCGCGCCCGCCCGGAGTCCACTATTCATGCGCTACTTCTGACACGCTCCTTTCTGAGGGGTTCTTGCAGGGCAACATTGGATTCGCCCGGGATTAATTTTTTGAGCAAGACACACGCATTTCTGAGCGGTTGTTGCAGGGCAACATTGGGATCGCCCGGGATTAATTTCTTTAGCAAACAAAGTTGTTCGTAAGACAAGGGTTTAAAAAAACAAAAGTATTTCTTTAGGAATGACAGTTCAACAACTGCCTCAACGTAAGCTTTCAAACGGTCGAACGAATGCCGCTCTACAACGTAAGACGAGCGAGTTAGGGCCGATTTGCTGTTTGAACCTTTGAGTAACTGTAGCTCGCGAAATTCAAACTTTCGAATCTCGACTTCTCTTAACGGAATGATTAGTGTGCCGAAACCTATTCAACAAACTCAAGATCGTCTCTCTACGACGGAAGACGAGCGAGTTAGAGAAGTTTTGCGTTTGGAACTTTTGGGTTACTGTAGCTCGCGATATTCAAACTTTTGAGTTTCGACCAATAGAAGAACAAATGATCAGTGAGTCAAGAGCTATCCAGCAACTCAAGATCGTCTCTCTACGATGCACGCTGAGCGAGTTAGAGCGATTTCTACGCTAAAAACGCGAGAATGTCGCTTTTCGAGGTGCGTGTTTGCGTAATTAACAATTTTTTACGCCAAGTGAAAGAGCACGTCGAGACCTTTTAGTTGACCTATCGCACGCCGCTCTACGACGTAAGACGAGCGTGTTAGAGCCGTTTTGCGTTTGGACCCTCGGGTTACTGTAGCGCGCGCAATTCAAACTTTAGAATTTCGAATTCTCTTAACGGAATTATCAGTGTGCCGAAACCTATTCAACGAACTCAAGATCGTCTCTCTATGACGGAAGACGAGCGAGTTAGATAAGTTTCGCGTTTTAGACCTTTGGGTTACTGTAGCTCCCGAAATTCAAACTTTTGAGTTTCGACCAATAGAAGAACAAATGATCAGTGAGTCGAGAGCTATCCAACCAACCCAAGATCGTCTCCCTACGACGCACGCTGAGCGAGTTAGAGCGATCTCTGCGCTAAAAACGCGAGAATGTCGCTTTTCGTGTTGCGTGTTTGCGTAATTAAGAAAACTTTTAATGCCAAACGAAAGAGCACGTCGAGACCTTTTAGTTGACCTATCGCACGCCGCTCTACGACGTAAGACGAGCGACTAATAGCCGTTTTCACTTTGAACCTTCGGGTTACTGTAGCGCGCGCAATTCAAAGTTTTAAAACTCGAAACTGTGCTCGCAAAGCTCAGTGAGTCAAGACCTATCCATAAAGCCCAAGATCTCCTTCCTACGACTTACCAACGCCGAGATATGAGAGCGTGACGGACGTACGCACGCACGCACGAAAAGCTCTCGTAGGGGTTCGCCCGGCTGAGGCCGGGCGAAAAAATCGACGTGCGTTCGCGTTGCAGGCTAGCCGTTAAACAGTCACTGCCCAAGGAAGAGAAGGCTGGTGAACACCCCTTTCTTTGCTGGAAGCTTCTAATCTGTCGGCTTCCTACTTTATTCTACACATTAATTTCCAAAGTTCGCCAACATATCTCTGTAACGATATGGAGTTATACATACATGCACAGGGGCGGGTTCTGACGTACATGTACATATGACGCGCATCGCGACGCGAGCAGGAACACTCAGAAAGTTTGGTTGCTCTCTTGCCAAATCTTACACTGAGTCAACCGAGACAAATGGAATTGAAGCAAGCAGTTGCGATGTAAATGCCTGTCGACAAACGCTTGTCTATTTACCGGGTGGCCCATTTATCTATTCCTAGTTTTGATCGCCAATAACTTCTTCGTTTTCCAACGAATTTTGCTGAAATTTGCACACGACAAAAATACATAAAAAGAATTTTTTTGTCTCGATATTTCGCCAAATTCAACTGCACCAATCACCAGTTACGGAGCTCGACGTGATCTCCGTCATTTTCGATCGCCTACTTGGCCTCCTCAGCGTCTCCCGAGACAGACACTTTTTGGCGCTCCTTCAGGGGGAATATCATTATCGCAGATTCAAATAATGGCTTTTTGGCAAAAGATTATTGGTATCCTAGGCGGCTAGGCCTCCTAGGCGCCCTTAAAATCGGTGTTCACCAGCCCCCAGAAGGCGGCTGCTGCGCCCGATTCGACGGCCACTGAGACGGCCACCACTGAGCCGACAACGACCACTACTACGCCCACGGCGACCAGTGCCACTGCCACCGTAGCCACTACCACTAGCAGACACCCCACGACAAAGGATCCCTTGGTGCGTGGTTGGCGTAGGCCATCACACACACACACACGCCAGCAGCAGAACTTACTGCATAGCACAGACTGTTGCACCATAAACAATTTTTGTTTGAAATTTTGAATATCTGAGTTTTAAAATTTGCGAGTTACAGCAAGACAAAAGCCCAAAGCGCAAAACGGCCCTAACTCGCCTCGCATCGTAGAAGGACGACCATCGTAGCCACAGGCTCTCTCGATAGTTCTCAACCCACTGATCGTCAATTGTCCTAAACATAATCGCACTTTGAAATTTAAATTGAGATTCAAGCGAACTCAAAACCTCCACCCATCCATTCTCTCTTCAGAGAGTTCCCGAAGTGGGCTATCGGAAGGTCGGCTGGGGGGTGGGCGGCGCCCTACTCCTCGCTCTGGCTGTGTGCAAGAATCGCATTCGCCGACGCGTCAGCGGCGCCCTTCAGAGCTTCCGTCGACAGAGGACGAAGGAGCGGCCCTCGCCGACGCCCTCTCCCACGAAGAATGAAGAGAACGAGGAAGATATGCTGCCAATACGGATGCTGGAGAAGAAGAAGGAATCGAAGCCGGTTCCTCCAAAGCAGAGGAAGTCCGAATATTGATTGATTGATCGGCGTGATCTGAACATATAGGCTTGTAGGACACCAGAAGCCCTTCTGCTTGTTATACGTGCGCGCGTAGGCTTCGATTGTGAGAAGCAGTTTGTTTGATCGATTGAATCAGGCAACGGCCCGGTACAAACAGTGGCAAGTACATTGGTTAGGCTTAGATGCAAGCTCTTGTGTTGGCGCGTCAGACGCCAAATTTCAGCATACCAGACCCATTCCTGCAGGAATGCTTGTTCGAAAGGCAAAACCAATCAATTTATTTTGCATCAGCCACAACTCGGGCCCAGGTTCTCGCCAAATTCAAAATTCAAAATGCGTGACCTTGCTGGAAACGCAGGGCCATAGGCGTATTACTGCTTCTTCGGCTTCAGCACGTACGAGGTCCCGGCTCTCAAATTGCTGATAGCAATTTGTTGTGCACGACTTCTCAAGCTGGACCAGTCACGTCGATTAAACTGTGACAATTTAGGAACGATAACACGTTGTTCCACAGCTCCCAAGGGCCAAACTACCTCAATTTGGATCTATCAAGTCAACACAACTTCAAAACACTACCACGTTCCGATGAACGTGTTGCGTGGTGGTGCTTTATGTGGTCGTCAACTGCTCGCATCATAACCTTGGCAGTACTGCCAGATACGCATTTGAATCGAAATTTTCGCTTGCTGGTCGTCACCGCACAGAGGCAAACGCACGCATTAGAAACCGTGAGACATCCTGTCGCAAACAATCGCAAATTGGAGTCAAACAAAGCTGAATCGAGCATCGCCTTCGAAACTCCTATTATTAGAAGATCTGCACTCGGTGATTCTCTCTGTCCGTCACGACGATGTGTCCATCCAGTGTGATGGCCACTCCTTCCACCCCTTTGAGTTGGCCGTCGGCTGTGCCCCAAGAGCCAAAGGTGCAGTAGAACCGACCGTCCGGATAGAAGACCCATAATTGAATGCAACAATTGACAGGAAGGGAGAGAAGGCAGGGTGAGTGAATTGGGGCGGGGGGGGGGGTGGAGGGACGAAGGAAGGAAGTGCATAGGTAGAAGGAAAGAGAGAGCGAAGAGGGGAGGGAGAAAGGGATAAAGATAAAGTAAGGGAAGGAGAGAGAGGGGGGAGGGCAGGAAGCGGTCTTCCTCCCCTCTCACCTGCAGCCTGTGGTTGCCGCTGTCGGCAATCACAATGAACCCCTGTTCGTCTACCGCCACACCCCGTGGATACTTGAACTGGCCCTCCTGATATCCTTCCAGGCCGAAGGAGAATTGGTGATGTCCGTTGTGATCGAATACCTGACAAAGGGTGACAAAGTGACCTCTGATGAGATTGTTGCCAACTACAATAGACGTTTTGGGTTTCTTTACAATGTACCTCAGACTTCATAGGTATTGGTTTGGTGGTTGCAAAGCAAATCCTGCACCATTACCAAAACGACTAGGCCTATTGGCAATCACCTACTGCTGTAATACAGCACGTGCAAGCTTGTCAGACTGCACCTGCACTCTGTGATTGTTGCTGTCTGTGACAATGAGTTGATTCTGTCTGCTGACGGCCACAAAGTGCGGGTTCTGGAACTGGCCGTCTCTGGAGCCCATCACGCCGAATTTGCCCACGAAACTGCCGTCCGCCTGTGAGAGATAAGAACGTGCCCATTTTGGGTGTGCACTGTGCAGCTGGCCTGTTGATGATTGCCGTAAGTATTCAAACGATAACTGATAGGCAATGGTGTGGTGTCATGCCATCTCCTTCAGATGCAGACAATCATTCAAGCGGATTCACTCATGTTCCACTTTCCTCTACAGAATTACAACGATGCCGCATTTCGGCTCAAAATCAACTCACTTTCTTGCGTATACTCGCCATTAAAGTAACTTTACTTTACTCGATCAGAATTTCACTACAAGTTACTTTACTTCACTTTACTCGATTAAATTTCCAAATACTTTATATGGTACTGTTTAAAACGTTTTGTTTTTTTAAAACTTTTTACGCCTCTTTTCCTAATCACCGCATTGAATTCTCTGTCGAAATGCAGAGTCAGAACTTTGTTTTAGTTAATTCAAAGACATGCGTGCTGCCAAACTGACCATATTGTGTGATCTTTAAGCGATATACATATCTACACAATTATGTTCGTTGCAAAGCATACACTTGACGAATAAAGATGATGGCCGTGCTATCTAGTACTATTTAATACTTTTTGCAACTTTTTACTTTTTAAAACTTATTTGGTTATGTCTCAAAACAAGCTGTGTGTGTAAAAAGTTCAGCCTATGCTTTGTGTCTGTCAAATCTTGGTGAACAGTATAGTGAATCTCTTTCGCATAATCAGCCGCCTCTAGCGAAGGTGTCTTGAAAACGTGTACCACAATTCAAATGCAGCTATTACCACGATACGGTTGTCTGTACAACTGATCTAAAGCTCAGTGATATCGCCGCGTTCGCTATATGGTATCGGCATGATACGACGCCGTTCATCTGAAGTTTCATACCGGTGAGAATACGCCACATCGAACAAAAAACTTGCCAACTGTTTGGTGCAGTCGTTCTCTACTAGGAATTTCGTTTGGTGTGCGCATTTCTGCGTTATGACGCTTTTGACAATTTGTAGAATTTTGGCAAATTGTGGCGTATTTCTATAAAATTCCACAATTGCAAACAATTTACTTTTGTGTTACAAATTATCCGCGGTCTATGCTCTTTCGATTTCTGAAGAAATTTCGCCGCTAGTCCATCAGGCGACAAAATCGATTTTCGACTTTTTTATATTTTAATTGTAAATATCTCTAAAGTGCAGTATTTCAAAGCTGTAGAACCATGTCACAAATTCTTATTGGCTTACGACCTTTCAATTTCTGCATTCACATTCGTCAATAAATGACGTTTATTTTTGTCATTTTGTGAAATTATGACAAATACTTGCGTATTTCTATGAAATTCTGCATATGCAAAAAAATTCTTTTGTGTTACAAATTGTCCACGGCCTATGTTCTTTCCATTTCTGACGAAATTTCGCCGCTAGCTCATCAGGCGAAAAAGTTGATTTTCGATATTTTCATATTTTAATTGTAAATATCTCCAAATTGCAATTTTTCAAAACTGAAAAACTATGTCACAAATTCTTACTGGCTTGCGACCTTTCAATTTCTGCATTCACATTTGTCAATAAATTACGTTCCATTTTTGTCAATTTACGAAATTTCGACGAACAATTTCGTATTTCTATCAAATTTCACATCGACAAAGAATTTCTTTTGTGTTACAAATTATCAGCGGTCCGTGCTCTTTCCATTTCTGAAGAAATTTCGCGGCTAGCTCATCAGGTGAAAAAGTCGATTTTCGACATTTTTGAATTTTAATTGTGAATATCTCGAATATGCGAAATTAGCAACAGAAACGGACATTGGATCCATACTCAGCGACCTTGACTCTACTTGACCACATATGTCACATGTTTTACTTCGGTGCCACGGACACACAGACAGACAGACATTGTCATCCGTATATATACACCTCGCCGCGCTGAGGCGCGGCGAAAAAATTTAAAAAGTTACTTTACTTTACTCGTTAAGATATTCTGAAAAGTTACTTTACTTTATCTTACTTTTTGCGAAAATTCAAAACTTCGGCAACACTGCTCCATATTCATCCCTAAGCAACACCAAGTACCGTATCCAACGCGATCGACACCTGGAATATCTGCACTCGGTGGTTGTCCTTGTCGCAGACGTAGACGAAGCCCTGTTGGTCGCAGGCCACTCCCCAGGGGTTGTTGAATCTTCCATTGGTCTGTCCGTGACTGCCGAACTCGCGCAGAGGCCGGCCGCCGCTTTCGAACAACTGCACGCGGTGGTTGTACCTGAATGGATGGGGATTGCATGTTTGGGCAGAGGCTCTGATCGGCTAGGTACAATACACTACTTACATTATATTGATTTTCCAGGTCCTTTACTGACTGTGAAGGTCTACCATTGATTGGCGAAGTCTTAGGATATGTGATCATCAGCTTGACGTGATAATAGTTGATATATTGTATGTACAAGATTGTTCACCGATTATGAAACATTTCAAAAGTTCGAAATTAATTCCTATTGGCAACTTCAGACCTTCTTTGCTGATTATCTGATTATATAGTTATCTGATGGTGTTGCATGAATTCGCGTCCCAAAACTTGGGTGATTAACCCATTCAAAAGTCCACCAATCATCTCTCACCTGTCCGTAATCACGAACTGCCGAAACTTGTTGGTAGCAATTCCAGCTAGACAGTCGAATTCGCCTTTTCCATTGCCGTACTTGCCAAATGTTCTGACAAATTGCCCTTTCAGAGTGAAAATTTGCACTCTGTGATTGCTGCTGTCGCACACTGCCACCTGAGAGATAATATTTGGTTGCCCCTATGTTCATCCAAATGTGGTGAGATTTTTGGCATTTTGGCAATCGAATCCGTGGCCAATGAAGTGCTCAGAAGTCAGAATGGAAGAAATGTAGCTAGCCGATTTCTCACCTTTCCGACTGCTTCTTCTTAAATTCAAATTCACACAAAAACTTCAAATTAATGCAAACTTACCTCATCACTGCTGGGCAGAAGGGCCACTCCTCTAGGCCAATTGAACTCCCCCTCTCTTCCTCCCTTTCTGCCAAAGCTTTTGGAGCGGGCGGCGGAGGCGGCGCGAGCTTTGGCTTTGTAGTCAATGACTGGTCGAACGGCGGGACGGTAGAAACGGCCGACCTGGAATTTAGAATTCGTGGCTTACAGAAGTTTTGGAATTGGCGACTCCTTGTCTCCCTCCTTCCTTCCCTCCCTCTCCTTTCCTCCCTCCCTCCCTTGCTTCCTCGATCGCTCCCCTCTCCCCCATCTTGCCTCCTCCCCGGCCTTCCGTTCCCCCCCCCTCCCCCCTTCCCCCCCCCCCCTCCTCACCTGCTGTTGTTGTTGCCCTCCTTCCCCTCCCTCCTGTCCAGCGCTGGGCTCCACCGAAGCCCTCTCTCCACCGATGCGTCGCCTATGCAGGAAACGCGCACGGGCTCTTTCTGCCGTGAGATGCGCCTGCGAGGCACTCCGCTTGTCTCCACTGGTGCGGTTGTCGGTTTCTGATGCGTCTTGCTCAAGTTGGTTGGTTTGATTAGCTTGGGATGCGTCTCTGTAAAATGCGCAATTCCTTTGTCAGTTTGAAACACTATCAAACGTGTTGGCCCACCCAGTCGCCGAGTCGTTCAACTGAATCTCAGGATTGGTTTTGCTGCGCACGAAGCGCTTTCTTCGCTCGGCCCAGTGCCACTCCGGTAAGCCGGAAGAGGACGAAGGCTGGTTGGTAGCCTTCTTAGACGAAGAAGGTTGAGCTGCGTTCCCGGTGTTGTTTTCGAACGAGCCTGGCATGACTAGGGAACCTGTCCGTCACCGTCGTCGTCGTCGTCGTCGTCGTCGTCGTCGTCGTCGTCGTCGTCGTCGTCGTCGTCGTCGTCGTCGTCGTCGTCGTCGTCGTCGTCGTCGTCGTCGTCGTCGTCGTCGTCGTCGTCGTCGTCGTCGTCGTCGTCGTCGTCGTCGTCGTCGTCGTCGTCGTCGTCGTCGTCGTCGTCGTCGTCGTCGTCGTCGTCGTCGTCGTCGTCGTCGTCGTCGTCGTCGTCGTCGTCGTCGTTGTTGTTGTTGTTGTTGTTGTTGTTGTTGTTGTTGTTGTTGTTGTTGTTGTTGTTGTTGTTGTCGTCGTCGTTGTTGTTGTTGTTGTTGTTGTTGTTGTTGTTGTCGTTGTTGTTGTCGTTGTTGTTGTTGTTGTTGTTGTTGTCGTCGTTGTTGTTGTCGTCGTCGTCGTCGTCGTCGTCGTCGTCGTCGTCGTCGTCGTCGTCGTCGTCGTCGTCGTCGTCGTCGTCGTCGTCGTCGTCGTCGTCGTCGTCGTCGTCGTCGTCGTCGTCGTCGTCGTCGTCGTCGTCGTCGTCGTCGTCGTCGTCGTCGTCGTCGTCGTCGTCGTCGTCGTCGTCGTCGTCGTCGTCGTCGTCGTCGTCGTCGTCGTCGTCGTCGTCGTCGTCGTCGTCGTCGTCGTCGTCGTCGTCGTCGTCGTCGTCAAGTTCCTCTGCATCCTCTTCATCATAAAGTCGCTTACCACTTGCTCCGGACGACTCTTGAAACGAGTTTCTCTGCCTTTGCTGTCTCGACTGAGCTGTAGAAGGACTAGGTGGCGGCTTCTTAGGGATGAGATACTTTCTCCAATCGGTGACCACATTCTTCGGGGGCTGCTGACTGCTAGAGGAGGGAGGCGCCAGGGTGTTGGAGGTTTGGGGAGGGGGTTGGCTTTGCTCCTTGCGGGAGGGAAAGTGCTTGACGGCGATGGGGGAGCAGCGTTGGATTTCTTCGTCGCCTTCGCTGAAAGAACAGTGGGTGTTGAGTTCATTGGGCGTGAGATGTGACCGCAATTGCGGTTCGAATTTGTATTTCTTAGTCCGCATTGTTATCGCGTCTGTGGGCCAAGTCCAGTGCCCATGTTATGTTGGGTGCGTTCAGTCAGTAAAAGGGGTGCACGCAGTCAGTAAAAGATGGTGCACTCATGTGTCGCCATTGTAGAACCGTTGCTGATTGTTATTGTTTCGTTCCTGGGAACAGTGAAACAAGCTGTAAATGTTCCTAAATTGTTAACAATTTAGTGGTAGAAATACTTAGGATCAATTTGTACCTAAAACGATCGACAAGACTGACTTGTAAAGTCAACACCGCCAACATTTCCAACTGTCCAAAAGATGCTGAGACTAAAGTCCCCCAATGTCTTGTTGTTGTTGTTGTTGAAGTTTTTATAGTTGACATCTCACGCACAGCGAACTCGCCGTAAACCTGCCGCAAAGCGGGAGGGAGGGTGAGTGGCAACTGTAAGGAAAACTCACAACGTTACTAGGAGAACAACTTGAGACTTTCGTTGCTCTCTCGTTTCGGTAACATTTTGCTCTTGGGCGACACAGCCAAGGAAAATTGCCATAGTGCGCCGAAACGCGAGCAAATCCCTTTTGCAGCGGTGCCCGGAACTGAACCCCCTCCCCCTCGCAAGCGAAGGATTAGGAGTCAGACGCGCTAACCCGCTGGGCTATGAGGCCCCAACTCTAAGACAAGGATTACGTGCAGGAGCCCCTGCATAGAAGCACTCCGACCCGACTTGGGAATAGCATATGGAGGTATTGCGTCGCCTGCTGCGCAACAGACCGTCCGCGCGCCGCGCAACAGACCGTCGGAAAACTCAATATTTTGGATAAACCCAGCGACTGGCAGTGTCAAGCTTCAACCAGCCGGCAACCGACCCGGCTGCGGCCGGTGACCGGTGCCCATCTCTAATACACAACGCACGGCACTCGACAAAGAAGTGGGCGCGCACAGCTGGCTGGCTATCTATGCGGTAGATCTAGATAAGCGCGCCACGAAACACGCTTACGCAATCGAGCGTCCGCGAAAGCAGAGCGTGGGAACGAGAGAGCGCGGAATGGAAACAAAGATGAACCAATTACTGCAGCGACTTAACCCTATCGAGAATACCGGCGCACTACAGTAACGTGTTACTACAAAACACATGGGGGCGAAAACAGAGAGAGAGAGAGAGAGAACAGTCGACGAAAACACACAAAGCGATTGCACACCGTGTACAATAGGCAATTTTACCACACAAAGATTCACCGCAAATCTTGCCCGAACATGACTTTAGAGGACACGATACGGAAATCAAATTTCCCGCACCAACAAATGCCGGCGCACAGCAGAACTGTACCGCGGTCATACCTGGTCCTAAGAAGTAGTGGAAAGAAACTTCTGTGCGACAGCAGTTGTTGTTGAAACTTCCCTGCCTGTGCCGACTTCGTCTGTCTGCAGCGCAGAACCAATGCCGACTTTGTCAACAGCGCAGAATGCCCGAAATTGGATATTGCACCGAACAATCTCCACGCTTAGAGTTTCGACAAAACATGGTTAAGGTGCCCAAATTGTCGATGAAAAGTCGCAAATCCTGGTCCGCATCGCAAAACGAGTGCCACATTCGGAATCAGCGCGCTCGAAAGCACCGAAATCGACTCCAACTGTGATTCTGTCAACAGAGGTGCACTTCCAATTCTGGACGCGGCCGGGGGTACAGTAGCCGGAAAAATATTTTTGAAAATCGGTTCCGTATCACTTTTCGACGGGGAATCACGTGGTGGACCCCATTTATCCATTAGGAGTCGCATTGGAGCGTTACAGCAGCCAAAATTCGAAAAGTGCCGAAAATAAGTCAACTGAGGTGTACTTCAAATTTGGACGCGGCCGGGGGTACGGTAGCCGGAAAACCATTTTTAAAAAACGGTTCCGTATCACTTTTCGACGGGGAATCACGTGGTGGACACCATTTAGCCATTAAGAGTCGCAATCGGGCGTTACAGCAGCCCAAAGTCGAAAAGTGCCGAAAATTGGTGAAAATCGGCACTCGTTGTTCCCTCGTTTCAGGAGATCTACACGGCCGATTTCGATGATTTAGGCGTCAAATGATAGCAAATCGATAGGCGCAGGCTGCTCTGAAGATCTTTGAGCGATTTTACACCGGAATCTCACAACTCGATTTTTTACACCGAAATTTCACACCTCCGAAATTTTCTTTTGGCCATAACTTCCGCGTGGGACCACCTAGGAAGCTGAGGTTTCTTTTCCGGGCTAGATATTGTCGAGGACTATAACATATCCAAAAATCACTAAAATCGATCAAGCATTGCGAAAATTATGGATGGAGAACGCTTTTCAATGTACTACAAAATTCGAATTTTTGAATTTTCTCAAAATTTTCCCACCACGCGAAAAAAACGAAGGTCCGTCCACACCTACTATCCCTCGAGAGCTATCGATTAAAAAAAACCGCGTCCAAATCGGACGAAGCACGCGCGAGAAATCTTGGGTACAAACTTTCTACAAATCGGTGCCCCGACTATAGCCCTCCGCC
>JASAMZ010006728.1:0-14583 GCA_030248115.1 Linhomoeus sp. GSCO2_2 | reverse complement strand
ACCAGGCAAGTCGTCCGGGGAACGCAGTATACTCCACAAATGTCAACTCCTACGCATAGTGACTCCTATGCTGTTTTGGCCTGCTGACGTATTGGAGTGCAAAACGAATGCCGAATTCGGAATTAGCGCCGCCGAAAACCCCGGAACCGACATACAACACCCTAACTTCCTATGGACTCCAGAAACCGAAATTTTTCACTTTGGGCACAGTATCATGCCAATTCGTCATAGGTATGTTCAAACATCATCTAAACACTGAACGGATGCCAAATTCGTAATCAGCGCCCCCGAAAACCCCGAAATCGAGTATATTATCGGAAAAGTCGACCTGACACCCACAATTCAAACGGACGCGGCAGGGATACTGTAGCTTCGAAAATATTTCCAAAACACTTTTCTAGACCAGATTTAAGCGTAGAATCGTTTGAAACCACGTTTGGAACGATTCGGCGACGCATTCGAGCGCTCTAGGCGCCGAAACGCGAAAATCGCAAAATTCGACCCCGGTGTCGAAAAAGTCGCAGTGTAAGAAAGTTTTTTGTGTTTCGACCGATTTTCTCCGTTCATAGCTCATTCGATAGAGGACATCTGGGAAGGAGCAACAAGAGTAGTCTCGCCGCTCTAGCTGCTACCTAGCTCGCACAGCAGCCCGTCAAAGTTGACCCGGGGCCGAAAATCGCGAATTTTTCAAATTTGGCGCCAAAATGGGTCTCGCGGCGATCCAATTCTTTTTTTGCACCCTCGGCCCTATCGAGTACTACAACATATCAAAAGATAGTATACACCATTATATGCAACTTTCTCGAGTTCTACCTTGCTCAACCCATTTTCCAGTACTTTGAAAATTTAAATTTTTGAATTTCCCGCCAACGGGGTCCCGGAGCGTGACTCCGTTTGGTGTCCACCCTGCCCACTTACTAGGCCTACCCAACGCAAAAGATCGTTTGCAAATCGGCCGCTTCACGCGCGAACGCCGTTGACTGTAATTTTCTGCGTTTCGCGCACAAACGCTATATACTCCACACTTTTTGTGGAGTATAAAAATAAGTGAACGCGCGACAGTGTCCTCCAGGGCTTCAGAAAACGGACGTACAGCTCTCCCAGCAGCCAGGCCACCTCCCTGACAATGGTCAGAAACAGGGGGATGCCAACGACGTGTAAATGCAGGCGATTTTCCAATCCCAACTGGGTGTGAGCAGCTGGCCTGCCGTAGCCTGCAATCAACCACGTAACGTAACAACAACGTATAAGATGTTTCGCTGGACTTTGATTTGTTTGAGCGTCTGATTTGACATTAATGCTTCAAGTCACGGTGACAAATGATTCGGTGCATGATCTGGTGCGACTGCAGTGCCGCCCTATCAGGTTCAGTATTGTGCCATTGCAACAGGTTGGATTGGAGAACCACCGGGTGTTTCAGAGAAACGCGTCCAACTTTAGAATTGAATGGTATGTCGAGCTAGAGACCAATATCTTTGCCTATTGCATTCGAAAGACAAAGCGTGAGAGTTTTTGTGACAGTGTCAGTCATTTGACGAGGGAAATTTGAGCCGTTGTCAAACAAAAGTGCCGATTTTGGCGCTTTTGCAATCTTTTGGTGTTTATTCCACGGGGAGTTTATTATCCGTCGAAATTCCAGACTGGTGCAGAAGAAAGGCCACATGAAGGTCTTTCGTTTGCCACGCGAGCGGAGTTGACGCGACTAACGCAAACTTGCGGTGCAGAACGTCCAATTGGAGCAGCGGCCGCTTGGTGAGCTTCAGAATCTGTGGGACAGCCATCTCAAAGTACCAAAGGTATTCCGATGCTGCTGAGGTGCCGACATTGGAAGGACGTTCGACTGCCATGGTGTGCCGAAAAGAAGTTGGGAACCCGCTCAACGGTTTCAGCTGCGAGTCAGACTGGGATGGACACGTGTACATAGAGGTGGGTTTGGTTTTGTTGGTATGTTTTTATGTTTTTGTGTTTTGTTGGTGGTTCTGGTTTGGTTGGTAGTGTGTCTGTTTTAGGGGTGGTTGATGTTTTTTGGGGGGGTGTGGGGGAGATGTGGTGTTGGGGGGGTATTGTCATGAGAAAGTGTTTGGGGGGCAGGGTGCATAGGCGTGTTTGATACTTGGGGTGTGTTAGGGTGGTCGGGGGTGGGTTTTATGGTCCCATAGGCATCTATCAGCGATTGCTTTTGTTGGCGGGTGGTGGTTTTGTGTCGGTTGGGTGTTATTTCCCTTCTTCCCAGTTTTCCTTTTTGGTGGTTTCCGTTCTAGGTTATTTCGTTTCCTTTCAGTTCTCCTTTTGGATCCATCCTAGATACAGCACCTGGATTGTATTTGGGGGGGGGGGGGGGGGCTTCTAAATTGGGGGAGAGGAGGCGGGAGGGGGCGTGAATTGCACCTTCATACCTCGCACGGCACGAAATTCTAACCGTCCACCGCATACACTTCATAACTGTTTTGATTGTAAGGTCAATCTAGGGCCTCGGGTGTGTCTCCTCTATCAGGAGAAGGCCATTGGTGGGAGGATGATCGCTCTTTGGGAGGCGTGCGTGAAGCGTTACAAGACATCGCTTTGCTACTTCGATTGAGTGCGGTTCCAATGCCGCCAAAGTTGTTCGAAAATGTTCCCACGTCGGTACTTAGTAACAGGGGTACTCATCGCTTGCTGATGATGGATTGGTAGGGGATGGAGCCATTCTCTCGTTTCACTGGCCCTGGGGATGGCAATATTAAGCCAACCATGTGGCGCGTTGCTTTAGTTTGCCAGTGAAGCATCGAAACGTCAACATAGTTGTTGCCAGACGCCACCCTAGGACGCTCAAAAAGCTTATCTCTGCGCACAGTGCCAGTTGCGGACTTCCGGATGTTACAGAAGCAAACGATTGCAAGTTCTAAGCTTACGCTAGTTCAGTTGACACCCAGCTACAACCCAAACGCTGGCCAAATCAGACAACTGGATCGATTGCATTTTCCCCCACCCAAGAACAGCAAAGCGTTTCGCTTGCCCGATTCCCTTTTGCTGTCAAGCTGCTTAGCACTAACACCCATTGGCGCTGTCGACGTTCCTTCCCAGCAGTCAAAAGTACAAGTTTCAAGTGTCCGAAGGATGAGTACGTCATTTCGCGCCCGGACAATAATAGCACTATGATAACCTATGATAACCTGGTAGGGCTAGCCCGTGATAAGTCTTGTGCTACAACGTACGCAGTTGCTATCACTTCATCTTCCAGTCTCCAGTCTCCAGCAGAGAGCGGAAGTCGGCCACGGCGTCCGCCCCATTGGAAGGGCGTCTTGTCACTCTGGTGGAGAACCTCTGGGACGATCCACTACTCTGACACCTCTGTCTCCCCTCTTCCCCCGCGGGTGGTGACTCTGCCGCTCCACCCTCTCCCTCTCTCTTGGTCCTGTTGGACTTCCTCTTCTTTGCCGTCTTCTCCAGACTTCTGGTCCTGTGGGGCCTTTGCCTCGACGACTTCGGCAGCAGTTTCATCTTGTCGCCGGCAGGGGGCGCTGCAGAGGAAGAGGAGTCTTGATCACTGGCCTCCAGAGGCAGAGAAGGCGTGGAGACGGGGTGGAGTGGCAACTGGGAGGATCTGGCAGAAGCCAGTAGATCAGAGGCCGAGGCACTGGAGCGGCTCAGAGCGGCCGTACTGAAAATATAGAATGGAGGAAACGTTTTGCCTGATCGGTGACCTATCTAAACATGGGTTCACCTGCGCAAGACCTCACCTCTCCTCTTCCTGTCGCTTCTCCTTCTGAAGCAAGTCGCCAAAGGACAATCTCTCGAACTCGGCCGCCAGATTGTTTCGAACCTTCGTCCTGTCAAAAGACGTGGACGGATGTAGATGCCTACTGCCGGCAGGCGTCGCCACGTGGTTCGAGAGCCCATGGTGGCGCCTCTGCGGCGACTGGGCGAACGAGTTGTGGTTGGAGGCGGCGAGCTGTCGCGAGGCGCGCAGAGAGGCGGCCAGCGAGGCCAGACTGGTCGACTTGGTGGGAAGAGACAGGAACTCCAACAGCTCTGTGAAGTCGTTCTCCGTCTGGCAGCACGTCTCAACATAGGCGACCTGCAGAGAAGTCGCTCAACGTTGTACATCCATCTACTACTCTCCCCTTCATCTACGCTTGTTTGTGATCTCAAGTTGAAATATTCCGTTCATCCATATGTACCTTCTCGGCGACTCTGCTCTGGACCTCGGCTATGCGTCCCGTGTCCATCATTCTGGAGAGCAGCTGATGTCTGATTCCCTGGTGGCCGGTCCTCTGCTTGAGAATGCGCATGGCCACCACAGCGTTGGCCCTCTGACTGGGCGGCAGGTGGTCCATATGCTCTTCAGTGGGCTCTTCCCAGGAAGAGGCATTGTCCTCCTCCACTATGTCGCTTTCCATTCTCGAGTGGCGGTGAGACATCAGATGGCGTTGTCTGCGACCGCTGGAGGCGGCCATCCGACTGACAAGCTGGTTGGTCAGCCAGCCTTTGGTGGTGGCTGCGACGGTGCTGCTCTTGCGATGTTGCTGATGCTCCACCATCTGCTGCAGCGGAGCGGCCGCCAGGTCGCCTGAACGAAGCGTTTCACGCGGGTCTATTTACTGCGCTCCATGACACAATTGAGCGCTGGCTATACGCAATACCCTCGCCTCGCCATACGAACAGCAAGCAGTTGGTACGGTAGCGTTGTGATTCAACCTCGTAAGCCTAAGCCTAAGCCATAGCCTAAGCCTAAGTCTAAGTCTAAGATTATGATTAAGCCTAAGCCTAAGCCTTAGCCTAAGCCTAAGCCTTAGCCTAAGCCTTAGCCTAAGCCTAAGCATAACCAAGCTCTGAAGATTGTAGAATTTCCGTAGATTGCAGAACCAGAACGTGCGGACGCGACCGGAGCCCCTCAAATTGAGTACACCTACATAAGTCAACAACCTAAGTATACCATTAGTTGCGGCTACATATGTTCGGGTGGGAGCGGGGGGGGGGGGGGGGTTGTCCTACAGGTGCAAGTTCCAAAGGTGTCAAAGTCGCTCAATTTTTGACGCGTGAATAGGCAAGGCTCAGAGAAAACAAGTGAATAGATGACCGCTATCGAGCCTCGCTGCCTACATTCTACAGTGTGCTCCTTCCCGGGGGATGGTGGGGTACGTACCCAGTTTGCACCCACCGATCTCCATGGGTTTGTCAGCTTCGGTGGCGATGGCCGTCATGATGTTCTCGAACTCGTCCATGAACTCTTTGAGCATGTTGTCCAGCAGGTTCTGTATCCACATCTGCACGATGCTGATGCACATGCTGAGCAGACAGAGCCCTATGAGGATGAGGATGAAGTTGAACAGCATCATGTCTGGCTTGGAGGGGACGATGTCGCCCAGGCCCACGGTGCTGAAAACAGTTTCGCTTGTAGTTGTTTGTGTAAAATGGCCTTTGCGACCATACGTGTAAGCGCCAACCGGCCAGGGGGGGGGGTCGGGGGGGGGTATAGGACCCCTCAGGGGGGGGGGGGGGGGGTCTGAGGCCCCTGGAGGGGGGGTCAAATGACCTAAAAATTTTGCCAAAAAAGTACCAAAAAATAAGAAAATTTTGCAAAAATAGGGCAAAAAGTGCCAAAAATCGCTTAATTTTGGTCAAAAATGTCCAAAATATAGCGCCGCAGGCGAAAATTTTGCTATTTTCAAGCGCCGCAGGCGAAATTTTTGCCATTTTTAAGCGCCGCAGGCGAAAATTTTTGAAATTCTAGGGGGGGGGGGTCTTTTGGGGAAGGTGGGAGGGGGGTACCTGGGGGGGGTATGGGGGGGGTACACTTTCGGCTAGGGGGGGGGGGCTTACCCCCCCCCATACCCCCCCCCCCCGGTTACACGTATGTTTGCGACACCTTACACAAACAAGTATGAATCCAAACGGCACAGCTTCCCAAGTTGGATTACTCCATTCTAGTTTCACTTGCTGGTGATTGCTAGTCATGTAAGGGCATGGGACGCTTACTTTGTAAAACTTCCCGTTTCCTGGTGACCCGACACTCTAATAAGAGAGTATAGTGAGAACACTCGCGATCTAGTGTGGCGACACGATTGCATACGTAGCTACATATGTACAGGCGCAGCGACGCTACAGACCATTCTGACCTAGAGTGTTCAAGCCAAAGAGAATTCTCAATACCAGGCGTGTACATAGTCACACACACTCACAGCTACCTCTCCGCTCAGCCTGTTCCCAAGCAGATCTGGGCATGCCTGACATTGTACATACGTACGTGGGCATTGCACCTCTCTGTTCATCGCCACAACATGCGTCGTTGCAACGTCGTGGTGACTCTGACGATTTCCCACCTGATGGAGACGAAGAAGAAGTAGACGCTGGTGAAGTAGCCCCACTTCGTCTCCCAGATGCAGAAGAGGCCTGCAGACATGAAGATCCACAGCACCAGCAGGCCCACGGCCCACGTCACGGGGAAGGGCGTGTCCCTCCTCTTCTCCTCCTCCTCGAGACCCTCCCTCTCTGGAGTGGGCGTCAGTCTGGAAAAGTGACGGCGAAAGAAGGTGACAAAGTTATTTTCACAGTGTACTGATACAGTATCTTGGCAACGAAGGCCCATCTGTAGACTGCTGACAACACATACATCCTAAGCCTCAACCTAAGCCTAAGCCTAAGCCTAAGCCTAAGCCTAAGCCTAAGCCTAAGCCTAAGCCTAAGCCTAAGCCTAAGCCTAAGCCTAAGCCTAAGCCTAAGCCTAAGCCTAAGCCTAAGCCTAAGCCTAAGCCTAAGCGTAGTTTAGCACTTCTGGACGAATGTTGTCAGCCAGAGTCTCATCCTTGGCCTGGTTGGTGTGCCCACCTGAAGTTCTCTCCTCTCTCTATGCTGGGGACCGCGTCCCTTGGGATGCCGTCTCCCCTCAGGCGCTTCCACGAGAAGTCCTTGGGAATGGCGAAGTGAACGCGCGACAGCCTTCTCCAGGCCTTCAGATATCGGACGTAGAGCTGTCTCAGCAGCCAGGCCATATGCTTGCCCACCTCTCTGACGATGGTCAGAAAGAGGGGTATGCCAACGATGGTATAGATGCAGGTGAACAGACGACCCCACTGCGTGTGCGCAGCCGGCCTGCCGTAGCCTGCAATAACACGCGCGTGCAAGGCGTTTCACTGGGCCTACGTGGCTTTCGGGCAACTACTGTTGCAGTAATGGTTCAGGTCGTAATACAATTCGCAATTCGTATGGCCAGGGATTGCGCAAGACGATCTGTTCTGCGGGGAAACACGACGAGTCAAAGCCCCCTTTCCAGAGACGCGGTGCCGAAACTCCCGCCCCCCTTTCGCTACCGTATCCGCCTGCGCTGCCAGTCTCACCGATGGTCGTGTATAGCGTTCCAGCGTAGAAAGTGGAGCCCCACCAGCTCCAGGGGCTGGGCGCCAGCCACTGGTCGTCTCTGTAGTCCTTGAAGTTGGTCTCGTTGAAGAACCAGTCGATCAGTGGCAGCAGCCTCTCCTGAGTCCACAGGGTGGCGTTGAACTCTGCAGCTTCCACCAGACTGGCGTTGTCGTTGTCGTCGCCGACGCTGTTGAGGTGCCGACTTTGGAAGAGCAACTCCTGGAGACGCTCGACGGCCATGCTGTGCTGAAAAGACGCTGCTCGGGACTGTTGTCCGAATGCTCGCAGTGGGAGCAGTCTGACTGTGGCGGGTAAAATCATATGTGCAAACGCCAGGGGGGGGGGGAGGGGGATCCGTCATGGGGGGGGGGGGGGGGGGGGGGATCCGTCATGGGGGGGGGGGTGTCAAAAGACCTAAATATTTTGCCAGAAACGGAGCTGGGTGCGAAGGTGTGGGGTTGGTGAGGATCGCATACTGGAGGGTTCACTGTAGTTTGAAACTTCAACTTGAGGGCGCAGTGAATCGAAGAGAACAGGTGTGTCTCAAAGTGGTCGATTGCACCCACAAACGTCGCACGGCATGCCATTTGAACTGGTCTCACCGCACTGCCCCAATCAACAGGATCATGCTTTCTCCTCCATATCATACATTGCCTACACACATATGTACGTCTCAACCCCAACAAACCGCTTTCGCATAGTGCGCCCTCCTCTCCCTCTGTCTCAGCTCGGCGGGCCCGTGCTCCAAGAAGCGAAAGATGACCGCGCCTCCGATGGTGTAGGCAATCAGCAGCCAGAATGGCACGGTGTACTTCAGCTTCAGCTTCGTGTAGGCCCTCTCCAGACTGGCCTTCGTCGAGGCCAGCCAGGCGTCCAACATGATGTGACGTCTCAATGTGTGAAGAGGACGGGAGTGTCAGAAAGTGGTGTACATTTTGTGTACAAGCCGTAGATAGTGGTGCGCACCACTATTGTTTCGACTCTTCTCTACCACGCCACGCACCACTATTTGGACGTGCACCATGATTTGGACGTGCATTACTATTATTTCAATTTGTTCTTGACCAGGCCTTTTACTGCAAAACGTGCGCCGATGAGCCTGCGGAAATTCTTATTGCTCAGCATTTCAACTGGATATTATGACGTTATGTACCTGTTTGGCACACAGAGCAGTTTTGCACAGTGGAAAGCAGCTTACCTGCGCAAAATTGCTTGCTAAAGGCGTGAGATAGCCTCTAAGTAGTAGTGCGTGCACCATTATTTGGACGTGCACCACTAATACCGTAAAAACTCCAATGAGCGACCTGGTCGCTTATTATTTCAACCACCCCTCTAGGGGGGTCGCTTATTAGAGGGGGGTCGCTTATTGGAGGGGGGTCGCTTATTGTTCAATGCAAGTCTGAGTCATCACCTCAGCATATAACTTTGCAATTTCTTGCATTGAAACCTGTATGACTGAGTGTCTTGGCTAACAAAACCTGACAGTAGTAGCATAAATCAACGACGAGCATGACTTCATACGCATTATTGAAGTTTGGCGTGCTATACGGGGAGGAACAGTGGCTTATCAAGGAATGCCGGGCAGCTTTTGACAGAAAATGGGGTCGCTTATTGGAGGGGGGTCGCTTATTATTTCAAACCCCCCTCTAGGGGGGTCGCTTATTGGAGTGGGGTCGCTTATTGGAGGGGGTCGCTTATTGGAGGTTTTACGGTACTTTACTACTTGGACGTGCACCTCTATTCGGCGGCTTACGGTAGGTTTCGGTGCAACTTGTTGGCTATAGGACCTACGAAAGAAGCAGTGAATTACTAATTCGCTACCGTAGCACAGGAGTCTCGTCCCTCGTTGTGTTAGCAAGCTTAGCATACATGGATGTAGCCACAGTATAGCTTATAGCATGGCATGGCATATATCTGCAAGCACCAAAGAACAAGCGATTCTTGTTGGGGTGCTTCCCAACTGATGAAGTAGTCTCAAAGCGAGCAAGAGCAATTAGAGCCAATTGTGATCAAGAAACTCTACTGAAGGAGTGAGCTACAGAATCGACTAATAACATGACCGTGAAACATACCTAACCCAGCAAGCGGTCATTAGAATCTGCGGCCCAAATTCCCCCCAAACGCAACCACTTTATCGGCGTATATAGGACTCTTCCGCCCAGACCGACGGTGTAAAACACCACGCGCAACAAACTCTCTCTGCCAGCTGAGCCGAGATGCGAACAACTGCCCCAATAGAAGGCGCGATAGCTAGGCGGACAGATGACTTCTGGAAGCGGCCAGCGTTTGCCACCACGTCAGAGCGCCAAATGTGGGTGTGAAGCTTTGAATAAGTGGGTCTGAAAACGAGATGGTAGCGACTTCCCTGGGAAGATGATGTGAGATTACCACCGAAAACGACAAACTGCTAATTACGCGTCTCTCCAGCATAATGCATAGTTGCGATTGGTCGCGAGGCTAGGGGGGGGGGGGGGGGGGGGGTTCGACCGAGATTTGGGGGGAGGAGGGTAACAAGAACAAGAATCCTGTTCTTGAAGCTCTCCAAAAAAAGGCCAAAAAAGCCTAAATATTGCCATAAAGTCGCCAAAAACGCATATTATTACTCAATTTTGAAGCAAATTGTACCAAAATGGCTCAAAATTGCCCAAAAATAGCGCTACAGGCAAAAATTTTTGCCAATTTTAGGTCGCTTTTTGGGAAATTTCCTGATTTTTAGGGGGGGGGGGGTAGCTGGAACCTCGGCTAATGGGGGGGGGGGGGGGGGGGGGGTTAACAAGAATTTCGTTCTTGTTGGCCGTTGCACCACCTTACCCCCCCCCCCCCCGCCAATCAAAACTATGGCATAATGTAGGAAAGGCGAAACCTACCACCGATGGCCTAAGGACACAACAGGCGCAGTAGTTTCGTTTCACGATGGCAAATGAAGTCGGCATTGTTCTTACTCCAACGACCAGCCATTTCGGCATAGGCGCGCCGTAACAATTGTCGTTTTCTCGGTCAGGTAAGAGGGTGCCAGAAAAAAGCAGGCTACGGATTACTCTCTTTCTGACCTTCTACCAGGGTCGAAAGAAACGTCCGCCCGACATCTGGCGCCAATTGTTAGCAAACAGAGACCCGCTCAGGTATATTTGGGCTGTGTCGAACCAGACGAGTGGCTAAGCTACCTTACGCAACGAAGCTTCTTCTTATACGTTGTACACCATATATGTCTAGCAAAGAACTGCAACTCACTCACAGTCGTGCGTGCGTGCGTATCACAGATTGTACTGCAGCTCCAGTGTATGTGAGTCCAACTTACCTACCACTATCGCTGATATCTACACATCCAGAGCCGGACATACAATGCACGAAACCTATTCCGTTCCACTCTAGCAGACGATGGACGCAAGGGTGGCTCTGGGGGGGTGGGGGGGGGGTAGTAACCTCACAGCTAAATATTATGTACATGGCATGGCCAACCCATGTGGACCGCAGAGCAGGCGCAAAATGAGACAAATGGCGACTTCGAGCGCCTAGAGCAATTAGAGGCAGCATTTGCCGCCAATTGCACCAACGGCCCTGTTTCGCCGATATTTGGCAGCAATAAATTCTCTTGCAATACGCATAGAAGCAATAAATACTGCCGCAACAAAGGCTTGCCTACACGACATGAAACGATCTGATTAGTAGTCTTGCACCTTACTTGCAATGCGCATGCGCGTGTAAACAAGTGTGAAATGGTGCAGCTGGACTAGAAGTTCTTGGCTTTCGTTGAAACAAGTATTCTCTGCCGACTACTGAGGACTCTGTATATCCCACATTAGGTACGTTACCTACCGACGCGTGGAGAGCCGTCTATCAGACGCAGCACAATGTGTCCTGCTCCTGTGAGTGTGGAAATTCGTGCTAAGTTTACGCGCGGAGCGGTTTGACACAGGGCACAAACGTTTCTTCTCAGTTATCATGATGTCACTCAATCATCTACCCAAACTCAGGCGGTCTGAGTTAGCAGCACAGACGCCGTATAAACTAGTGATGGCAATTTCCAAAATTTAGAAACTGGGTAAGAAGCAGTGTGTCCATTGTTCCAAGATTTCGGAAATTGTTTTGTTCTTGTTTTGTACCAAGGTGCCTGCCCACAAATAAATTATTTTGTTCTTGTTCTTGTTCCAACCAAAATCTTGGAACATTGTTAACAATTCAAAGAACATTGTTCTTAAATTGTTCCAGTCCGTATAACGCTGGTCCTAAACAGCTCTGGCTTGTGCAGCTGCAGTAGCAAATAGCTCACAGTATTTACAGTTTTGAGAATGCGCCACGTCGAAACTGTACTACATTTCTTCCCAAACTGTTCCAGCTTCCTTCCTACCTACAATGTTCCCATTGTGTTTTGAATGTGCCATTTTGCTATGCAGCACATTTCAAAAGCAACAATCAAGGAACAATTTAAGAACAATTTAACCAAATTGTTCCAGGCGTCCGCCTCAATGTTCTTGTTTTGTTCTTGTTCCAGAAAATCGTGGAACAATACAAATTGTTCTTGTTTTGTTAACAATTTAGCAGGAACTTTGTTCCGGAACATTGTTCCGCCGGAACAACTGGACACACTGGTAAGAAGTAAGGTAAGTGTACCCAGTTTTCGGTAAAACTGGGTAAGTAAAAGTAAATTTACCCAGTTTTACCCAGTTTTTAAAACTGGGTAAAACTGAGTAACCAGTTTATTTTAGCAATTTCCGGGTAAGTAAAACTGGGTACGGCCAATTTTCGCGAATCTGAAACTGGGTAAGTAAAACTGGGTATACCCAGTTAAATTAAACTGGGTAAAACTGGGTAAGTACTTACCCAGTTTCGGGTTGCCATCACTAGTATAAACACTCCAAAGGGCAAGACGCTGGGACATTTTCCCATTTCAGCGGTTAGAAGCAAGTGGCTAATGGCGGGCTCTCAAAGGAGGGCGGAAACCAAAATGAACGCCGCAGGCCTACGCAAATCAAATCTGGCCGTCTCTCCCTCTATCTTCCTGGCAACAGACACACCGCGCGCTCAAAGGAGAGGAAGCCACTTTCCTTCTCTCGCGCAGACACATTCCCAGCAGCAAAGAACAACAAGTGGAGGCTCCTCGTCGAAACAACGCCAGACAAGACCAGACAGATTTGAATAGATGTGATAGTCATTGGGTGGGTAGCCAGGCGCCTGGTGGGCCATATTTAGATATTACTCCATGCCATTCGCTGACTCGCTAGAACGTCGAGCAAAACGTTTCCAATTATTCACAAACCACGTGCTCAACATTCGGAGCAGTGATGGTCTTGCACTACGCCTTTTATCACAACGATCGTTGCAGTGTCATATCATGGCTGTAGACGCGGCAACGTGGATTGTTTTCAATCGCTCACGTGCACCACCACATCCGATATGCAAATCGCGACTTTGCGCCTCTCCACACAAGAGAACTCAAAGGTACATAAGTATAATAAGTATAAGTATAGGTACTCAAAGGTACATAATTTTCGCCTGCGACGCTTGCAATTGGCAAAAAGTTTCGCCTGCGGCGCTGGAGGGCCGTAAACCCCCAACCTCTCCTAGCCTGTCCGGTTGGCGCTTTCATATCCCTTTCTGGCCACGCTGCACACGTCATCAAGATTACACGTGTAATTCTGATGATGTGTGCTGAGAAGCTGCACACGTAAACAAAAAAAAATATTACTGTGCCGGCCCTGTGGACCATCGTCCACAGGTTGGGCCCAAAGGGATATACAGTACGTATGGTTTTAGGAAGCACCACAATAAGGTCTGCAGTTTGCGCGTCGTATGTATCGGTCTGGGCTCTTTTCGATCTCAGAAGGGGCAACAAGCAATAATCACCCACGTCCGGCAAGACTAGCGGCTACTGGAGACTATTGTACGTAATAGTGCAACCGTTGAAACAATAACGTGTAACAACGCCGCTCAATGAACGCCTCAAAGTGTCATTGTTCCAAGCGCGCCGAATGAATCGCTGTAGGGACCGCCTGTATGCGCATCGCAAGCAGCTTCACGAGGGCATGATAACGGAGAGCAGAATAATGAGCGACAATTATGTACTTTCTATTTGTCATACAAACTGTACACTTGTCGAGTGCGAAGAGCGCCTCATATGCGGCTAATGCATGCTGCCTAGCAAGTTCTCATCATCGCGCCAACATCATCGTAGGTACCGAGCTGCGACTGTGACCGAAATTCCTGACACGTTCGACGATCAATATGAAGACTGAATGATGAAACTTTTTGATTTAGCATGAAATTGATCTTGCTCTTCCAGCCAAGCCAGCTCTTGAGGAGATCGATGGGATACTGAGTAGTTCGGGCGATTGAACAAGTGCATTAGAGCAACAAACGCAAGTATTCAAACATACTATTAAGCCCTAGAGGGCCACTCTGTGAGCACTATGGAAGGCGGGTGGAAAGCTTTTCGACGAGCTCTGCTTTAGGATGTGCTGAAATGGAAGAGTCGAGTTGCGATTCAGAAGGAGAATGTTTCAGCGATTGACCAAAAGGGAAGCGAAAAACAACGGTGAGTGTTGCATGCAGGCATAACAGACAACAATAGGGCAGCTACGCCGTCGCTCGCAATGCTGTCGTCGTTACAGTGCCAACAGGAAATCAAAGATGTTACAGACAGAGTCTAGTACATGTATAGTCTATATGGTACAGCATTGCGAAGTGCCTCGAATAACAAACTATGCGATGCTGTATTACAACCAACCCATTTAGTCAAAGTTTACAGAAGAGCAAGACACCCCCCCCCCCCCCCCATGAGAAAGTGAGGTGCAATGCGCGGCGTCGTTCCCTCCAAGACTGACGTGATGCTGTTCCACTCAACGTGCCCTACTACACTTCAAAATGAATTGTAGTATAGTATAGTATGGTATAGCCCTACAGATTCTTATTGTAGTATAGTATAGTATAGTGTGGCGTCCTGGAAATGCATTGTAGTATAGTGCTACAATTCTAATTGTAGCATAGAGGTACCAATAACGGCTAGAATAGGGGCCAATTGCTGTAAATCTTGTTCAAATACATTTGGTAGGAGAAATAGTAAAGCTGTATTATCATAATTCGTGGCATGTGATGAGTCAACTAGCAGTCTCAAGACATCAAAATGGCTATATATGAATCATAAACTCATACATTTTTGAAGAATTTACCGCTTTCCTCTATACTACAAAAGTATAGGCCGAATTGTAGTATAGTATAGTGCAATAATACAATTCCAGTCTGAATTGT
>JASAMZ010006727.1:0-25300 GCA_030248115.1 Linhomoeus sp. GSCO2_2 | reverse complement strand
TTCCGATAAAATCGGGGCCTTTAATTAAGCCAACAAACAAAACGACACAAACAGGCGCTCCTGGTGACCATCAGCAGTTCCAGGATTTTGCAGATGCGGGGGCACCACCGCACAATTCACGCTCTTTCTTAGCCCGTTTTAGCTCCAAAGATCGCTGAGTTGGCTGTCAAGACATCTGTATATGCCTCACCAAATTAAGCACCTAGATTTGCCGTCCGCAAGGTATTTTGTTCTGACTCGTTCTGTGAGGATTTGCCGAAATTCAGCGAAGCGGCGCAATTACGGCAATTTGTGGTACCAAGAATACCAATCATCAAAATAGCCGCCGCAGCAAAGCTTTATCTTGGTGTTCGTCGCAAACTTCTTCTCTGTGGTCGGACCGTAGGGGGGCGATCCTGCACTCATCCTGGTGACCCATTCGCGACAATTAAACCAGTACTGTCTCCAGCGGCCTCTGCAGAAACTTGAACCCAGAGCAGCGCACCTCCGCCTTTTGCCGACGCGCACGCCGTCATCAACCAGTCGTTGAGCGGTAGAGAGTGAGAGCATGTTATCGAAGTGCTCGCCCCGAATGTGCTATTCGCGCAGGATTACGCAGCCAGTAATTGCCGCCAGCTTCAGCAACGAGCCGCAAAGGCCGGGTCCTTCTGCAGTATCTCTGCATTCGATTAAGAAATTCTGTGAATCAATTGACAGAGAAAGCGCAGCAGCAACACAGACTTTGATGTCCTCGACGAGCACGGTCGGCGCCGGCGTAAAAGTCGTACTGGACAGCAGGGGTCGCCGACGCAGGTGTCGCCCGAACACGCGGAAGATTAACGCGAGAGCGCCGTGAGTCGTTGCATGTCTCGCGAGCATGAATGAGAAGCAGGACAAGGCGCACCTGGACGTTCCCCGAGCCGATGCGTGGACGCGGAACAGCCAGACCGGTAGCCTGCTTGTCGCTGTTTCCCCAGGGCGTTGAACACCTGAGAAACCCAATGGGAGCAAACGCGTTGACCATCCCGTCGGTGCCAACTATCTGATGAACCAGTGCGACTCCCCGCCCCACCTTGACGAGTCTCCGCTGGGCCGATCTGCCGCCGGGCTCACCACCTGGTGCGGCGTCTGCGTGAAGAATGCCGTATGTGCTAGGCGTCGTCTGCAGCTTGGGACTCTCGCTGATCAGCACGATCTGCGCCACCGGGATCGCCTTCTACACCTGAAGACACAGACGGGTAAAGATGTATCTCCGCACTGGAGAAAAAGGTAAAGCCAGTCGACAAAGCCGATCGCAACCTGAAGATTAAGAAACTGGTACCGACCCGCAAACGAACGACTCCCCAGCTCAGCACAACAATGTGCAGCGCGGCGTCCAGAGAGATGAAGGGAGAGGAGGCACTGTTCGTGCAAAGCCAACAGAGAAGAACAGCTTTTCTGTCGTTCTCTATCGTTCATCCTTGTCGCCGCCGACAATTTACGTCGATAAGGCTTATGAAGGAAAATTTAAAAAACCGGTGTTGGGCTGGCGTTGATTGTGTGGTACGCTTTACCATCGCGAGCGGGCCGACTGCGTTACGCCGACCGCCGTAGCCGTCAACACTCGCCGAAGGGTGCGCGACGGACGGCTGTTCATCGCGGTCGCTCGCAGATGGCTAATCAGCGGCACCTTTGGTTTCCTGGCCAAGCGCCGCGACGATCTGCCTTCCATCATCCCGGCTCTCATCGGCGCTACGCCAGTATCAAGGCTGTTGATAAACGGAACCGCTCATTTCCAGTTTGCCTTTTGTCGTCAAAGGGACGCTAAGCGCCAGTGAGATCCGGTACTGGGATTCAGGTTCTGTGGTACAGTGAGACGATCGCCTTACCGATAAAACAGGATGGCGGCCTGCATCTGGTTGACGCGCTGCGATCAGCGTCTGGCTGAAAGGCCGAGTGTCTGTGAGCGAACTTCGGTCGCTGACTGCGCGAGGCAGGTGGCGGTAGATGGGGTTAAGGACTTCGTTGGCGTACACCAGCTGCTTCCCTGCAGGTGCGCAAGGCGCTTCGTTCAGATCGAATCAGGTACGGTACTGAATCTGAATGAAAAAGCCAGAGCCGTGACAGCTGGGCGGATGGCTGACGGCCTGTGCCCAGAAGTCACGTTCAGACATGCTCTTTAAATAAATAAGGAAGTTAAAGACTTACCTTTAAGAACGCCGTCCGGCACCGTGCAGCGCTCAGGGAACCACCTTACAGGTCTGCAACCACAACGAAAAATCGCAATCATCTCGACAAGAGTACTTGTTCATATCGCTTTAGCGATATGAAGCAGGCATGACGCTGCCGCGATTCTCGTTAAGGAGAGACAATTTTTACGGTTAAAGGAGATCGGTCAGCGCTAATTTGCTCAACTCGTTAAGAATGGCCAGCCCGAAGGGTAAAGGGGGTACGCTGTTCGCCAGAACTTTGCATTTCCTTTACCTTCAAAAATCAGGAAATCATCTATTTACTCATAAAACACTACCAAACATACGTATAAAGGCCATATCCTCTGGCGAAACAGCCATCTTGCTATAAAATCAGCGAATCACGCCCGCAAAGTTTTTCCGCGAATTTGCGGTCACTCGGGGGGTCGCGGTAACTGAGGATGGAGGGTTGGGGGAAGGGTCATCCTGAACCACGTGGGTTGAGCACGGGTCGGGGGGAGGGTATCCCCCCCCCCCAACACCCCCCAAAGGAACCTATGATGAGCAGTTCCACAAAACCCTAAAATGCTCACCCAAACAACACCAAACGCCGGATACGACCGTCCATAAACTCTCACCCGCGCAGAGAGACACACCACCCTCTTTGTCGGGCGCATGACCTTCCGAGTTTTCAAGTGTCTGTGGCCTGCTGTCATGCACAGCATCGCTGACAACGTCCCTCTTTCTCCGGTTTTCTTTTTAAAGTAGCTAATGGATCAATCGTTCGCACGGTTTTTCATCTACTCTGATGAAGATTTCGGGAACAAACTCAGGTCATATCTGGGGAAGCTACATCTTCGGATTTACCGGAAATTGACCACTCGTAGCGACTACACGACCTCTTGAAAGAAGGTCTACTTTTCAATGAGCCGTTCTTCCTGGCGAGGAGGACCTCCTGTGGAAGACGAGATTACAGCGGAGCGTCCTCCTCGGCCAGGAAGAACGGCTTACAAGTTGAAAAGTCAACCTTTCTCAGAGCGGTCGCGCCGGTCGTTGTGACTGGCGATCCTGCGTAAAAATTTAACGAGCTTTACGCTACATATAAGAGTCAGTCTGCTCGACTTTCGTCTGGTGGATGAACTCATGCAGAAGTTATTCGTCCCGACTTCAAGGAACGTAGCGCGGAATGTGGCAAGTGGCAGCGCAGCGCGCACCGTTAAATCACTAAACAGGCACGATTAATGTATGTTGGTATTCTTTCGGTTCATTTACGTATTGCTCAATCGCTTTTGTCCCCTGTTTTAGATTTTGTCCCCTCCTCTGGCCCTCTCTGCATGTGCTTTCTCTTTCGCCAGTGTGTGCCACAGCAGCAGCAAATATTCAATCGCTCGTCTCGCCTACAATCGTCGATTTGTTTCAATGGTGCGTATATGCCAAAGTCTCGTCTCTCGTTTGTTTTCCCAATAGGCGCCAGTGAATTGTGAAAATGCTCTCTCGGCGGTGTGTGGACAAGGAACAATCGCTCTGTACGACATGTAGCGGCGGGTTTTGTTTGGCGCTCGTGTGTGTCTCTATCGTCTTCGCGGATTATAAGGCGTTGTTTGTTCTCGCCCAAGAAGCGGCCGCCGAAGTAGCATTCAGTTCTCGAGCCCACCCACGTGTGTGCGCGTGTCGATTGGTTGCTTGCTGGCTTGCGGCCGAGAATTGTTTCTACCAGTGTTCTGTTTGTAACGAGGTGCGCTAATAACACCGAAAAGTTGCAGTCGCGCCCACGCACACGTCTGCCAGTAGGTTAGTGAAGTGGCCGACGATCGGCGGCATCGACGCGCACGCTCGCGGAGAATCAGAACGCGGAAGCGATACGGTTACGCGTACGCCCGACAAGATTACAAGTCTCGAGTCGCAGATCATGAGAACAGCGTGAGCGTAGAATTCTAGCGAGAATGTCGAACCTTCGCGCGGCTACGTACGTCGCGCCTGCCAGTGGACGCAGAAGACCGTTACATCTTGTAGTGGGGGGCGTGCGGATGTACGTACAGTACACATATGTCCCCATCAAGTGGTTCTGCAACAACTCCGTTTCGGCGGCGTGGGAGAGACGGCGGCACCCAACTGTATGGTGTGCTTGGGGCCGTTGGGCAACAAGCCGTTCTGCATCGGCTTCTCCTGGTTCAGAATGCAGCTGATCAGGTATCTGAAGCAGCGCGGCACACAGTAGGCAGGGAGCTGCCGTGTTCTCAGTGCGCTAATGTGGAATGGAAGGAGAGTGGTTGGAAGCTATGTAGCCGACTTCATGCTGTCGTCGACCATGGAGTTGTCCTTGACGGAGACCTCGGCCCAGGCGTCGAAGTTGAACTCGGCGCACAGACGCTCGATCTCCTCCGTCGACACTTGAATGAGGTTCTCCATGTCCGCCTGCAAGCGCCAAAGCAACTTCCCCCCTGCCATCCTGCGACGCCAGGTCAAAACGTGCGCAATCGTTCGCGCTCGAACTACTGATTGAATACGGTATGCCGTCGCCTGGTACATATGGCAAGTACAGTAGGAGACGAGCGGTGGATGTGGACCTTGTTGGCGAGGAGGATGCAGGGAATGCTGGCGTCGGCGGCGCTGACCACCTTGGAGTCGAAGTCGCGCTTCCACTTGACGACGTTGAGGAAGCTGTTCCGATTGGTCAGGTCGAACATGACCACGCAGCCGTGCGCGTCGCGATAGTAGACTCTGGTCATCGACGTGTAGCGCTCCTGGCCTGCAATAAAGTGTCCGTTACCCCTTCCGTCTCACCTTACCACGACCGCTACAGGGACCGACCTGCGATGTCCCACAACTGCACCTTGACAGTGCCGTCCTGACCCCAACGGATGATTTTGAGGGCGAAGTCAACTGAAAGTGGCGTGCATACGCAGTTTCTTTCCCATCTGCGGTTAGGATCTGGCTAGATGTACACTACCTATGTGCTATTACTACGCAGGTTGGTACATCCAGCGCGGCGAGTTTACATTATCGCAATAACGCCGTCGTTAGGTTGTGACATGTCACCTCCAATTGTTCCTTTGTAGTTCCTGTGAAAGGTGCCGTTGACGTATCGCTGCACATAGGAAGTTTTTCCGACACAGGGGTCGCCGATAATCAGCAGCTTCAGGATGATGCTGTCTTTAGCGTCGGGCATCCACTTGGTCGCTCGTCCGGCTACCACGGGATAGGTCTCGCCCTGCAACCACACACTCAGGCACACTCAGTCAAGCCTATTCCTGCTACAGCTGCCTGAGTCTTCCACTCTTCACTCTTCAGGCCAAAGTTGAACATAGGAGCACACACCGGTTGTAGTTTCTTGGGCTGCGCCATTTCCGGAAGGTGACTGTAGTGGATCTACGCTTGCTGTGTATGTAGCTGCAGTCTGCAGTGAATGGCTGAAAAGGACGAGTGCCTGCCTTTTTCCTGGGTCGCCGAACGAAGGAGCCTACAAATTCTTGGCGCAGTACGTATAGATTGGTGCGCTGCGCGACTGTGTAACGGCGTTGCTGAGACAACGACGCGAGGGCACTGAAACTGCAGCGGCGCGGCAGGTCCAACTCGACGTCGCCGAGGCCTTCCGCAGTTGTGATGTGATGGCGCCGCGCCGCGCAACACGACTCGATAGGAGAGAAAGAGAGAGAGAGAGTTCTGCGGCGATCGAAGCGCGCCGACTCCTTCGCCTTGCACGCCGGCAGAAAACAAACAAAGGCACACGCGGCATGGACTCGCTCAGCTGGCCACCTCTCTCCACTCTTCGTCGTCGGGGGAACTTGGCGTCAGCGAGAGCCTTATCAGAGCGCCGCTCTCAGTCATCAGTTGTGCGCGCGTGTAGGTTTGCGCGGTTCAACCAGCAAGTTAGGCTCGAAGAGACCGGTAGCGGCACCACCGTTTCTGCCGCCGGATTAGACGCATCGCGCTCGGCCGTCCCCGTCAACAGTGCGGCACTGATAATGACGACGTGAAGCAGGAACCACAGCTCTTGCCTTCAAGTCACCGGAATGAACGGCCGTCCAAACAAATAACAGTAAACGAATTGAACAATAAAGCAGGCAACTTCCCCAAGATGAGTTGAGGGTGGTGACAGGGTAGGCGATTCCATGTGTCGTCATAGCAAAGTGGAAATCTGGCTCAGCTAGGCAACTATGTACAGCCGTGCCAGCAGGGTATCTGGGGCTCGAACACTATAGTCCACGTGCATTCATGGCACATAGAACGTTATAATTACCACCCCTAGGACCTGAGGATCATGATCTTTAACGTTATGTTTACCACCGGAACATTTTGCGGATTATGATAATCGATTTGGCGGATTATGTCGATTTTGCGATCCGCCAGGCCGATTGGGCTGAAATTTGGACAGGAGTTCGGACTCGAGATGCCGATCACATATCAGAAGAGAAAATTCAAAATTCCTTCGCGTTCGCGAGATTGAGCGATTTTGACGATTTCGGCAACTTTGACATTGCGCTGCAGTCGAACGCGACGTCGTGCAACGTTGCTGTAATTGAATAAACTTCTTGTCTTTGTACCCTCTATCACCACACCAAATTTCAGCCCAATCGATTGCGATCCAATTTTTGTAAATCGGTGAAATTATCCATTTCTTCAAACATGGATTACAGCCGAATGAGCTGAAATTTGGTGTGGCAATAGAGGGTACAAAGATAAGTACTTTATTCAATTACAGCAACTTTGCACGACGTCGCGTTCGACTGCAGCACGATGTCAAAGTTGCCGAAATCGTCTGAAGCAAATTTAATCCTGTATCTCGCGAATGCGAAGGAATTTTTGAATTTTCTCTTCTGATATGTGATCGGCATCTCGAGTCCGAACTCCAGTCCAAATTTCAGCCCAATCGGCCTAGCGGATCGCAAAATCGACATAATCCGCCAAATCGATTATCATAATCCGCAAAATGTTCCGGTGGTAAACATAACGTTAAGAGTTAACTATCTTAGCTATCTCGCGCTACGCTGGTGCTAGGAAGCTGAAATTTGGATATGTTCCGGGGTTTTCGACGCAGATCACGAATATGTTACCAGATTTTCTAAATTCATTCCCATTTATGAGATATTGCGTACGTTCGGACGTCACAATCGCGCAACAGGCGAGTGCAGCGACGCACGATTATTGTTAGTTGAATAAAATACGGGGTGTCCCAGCTATCTATCCGGGGTTTCAATTGCTAATAACTTCCGCATTTTGCAACGAAATTCAACATAATGTAAGTTAAATTTAACGAATTTGCACACGATGTGCACACATTTAGGGAATTAAGTTTTGTGTGTTACAAAATTGTGTGTTAACTCGATTGAAAATCCCGCTATTGTTTCATAATCCCGCTATTTTTGAAGATCCCGATAATTTTTCTCGCTATTGTTTCAAAATCCTGCTACACTACAGCTAAACCGAGAAATCTTGAGGCGCAGAATTATCTTTTTGGTGCCTCAACTACAGCACTCCGCCCTTCTAGCGTTGGAGTGCTAGAAACAGCTATTTTGAATTTCAATTGAGATTACGGTAACCGATGACAATTAGAATTATTTCGATAGCGCAATATTTACGCCAATCCTGGGGAAACTGAAAGTTAATCCGACCATTCATCTTGAAGTTTGCCCACGCCATAGGTGCAGGCGGGGGGGACGGGGGGGGGGGGGGACCTCTAGTGAACTTTTCACTGATACTCCCCCCTGGCATCCGAAATTCAGAAAAAAATCTGGAAATTACATTCGAGGGCGATATCGCGCGAGACCACGGACGCTGAGGAGAATCACTGCATTACACGAGAAAGAGAGGTAGTCGAGTGGATCGGATTACATCTCGTTTATCACCTTCCTCCTCTTCCTCGCTTGGTCGCGGCACTGCGTGGCCCAGTGGTGCAACACCTCGGACGCATACTCGTCGTCGTCGTTGGCCAGTCTGCCCATCACGCGCGCATGAAGGGCGCCCTCTCGACCTTCACTTTGCCCTCGAGCTTCCTGGCTATGAGCTGGCAGACGAATTTCTGCAGCATCCGACTTTCTGTGAACCGCGACTTGTACTTCGCGACGTCGACCAACTGTCGTCTCGACTGGGACGCCGAAGTGTGATACATCAGCTTGATGAGTGCCCTCTGTCCGGTGCTCTCGTGGAAGCAGCGGTCCGCCGTTGCCTTCGTTCTGAGTTCCTCCCGAAGGTCCTTCGCCGCCTGGCGGTCGGCAGCGATCAGCGTTCTGCGGTGGACTTGAATCTCCTTTTTTCTCTCTGCCAAATGGGCGTCGATCCGCTTCAGCGCATGCATTGTAGTCGGCCAGGGAACGCTCTTGACCTTTGGAGCTCGGCCGTCCCCTTTCGTCGCGACCTTTGTGGCAGTGGCGTTCGCTTCTTTCTTGGCTTTGTCGCGTCCAGCGGCGTCCTCTTCGTGTCCGCCGGCGACCGGCTCGCGTCGGCCCAGAGGGAAGTTTCTGGCCGTTACATCTGTAGTAGAGTTTCCGGCCGCGGCTTCCTGAAAAGCAATCCATCACCGGCGGCGGTGAACAAGCACCGGTTCCACTTGCGCAGGAGTACCGCACCGTCTCCACCGCTTGCTTCCTGAGTGAACTTGCGTCATCTTCGGACCCCTCTCCTCGAGAAGGCAGGGCCGCAGCCGCATAGGTGCAGGCCACCCGGAGGCCAGGGGGGGGGGGGGGGGGTTCTAGTTAAGGAAAATTTTTGAGAGGGGGGGGGGGGGGGTCCCGGGACCAGTGAACAGCTTTTTAGAATGGCCAAAAATACGCTAAAAATCGCCTTAATTTGGTCAAAAACACGCTAATTTGTGCATAAATGGACGAAATATATCGCCGCAGGCGAAAATTTGGACAAAATAGGACCAAAAACTACCAAAAATACATGAAAATTTCCGAAATTTCCGGTTTTTTTCCGAATTTCGGATGCCAGGGGTGGAGTATCAGTGAAAAGTTCACTAGAGGCCAGGGCCAGAGGGGGGGGGGGGGGGGTTCCCCCCCCCCCCCCCCCCCCCCCCCCCCGCCTGCACCTATGCGCAGCCGTCACCTGGATATTCCATGGACCTGCGTGCGACGCGCGTGCGGCGTCGAAGACCGCGCGTGACGCGGACGTCGCCGTCGGCACGAGTAGACGGCGGCGAATGAACAGACGAATTCCCACCACCACTCTCCAACGGAGCGTTCTCGGTGGGGCGTCCGCAAACTTCAGGATGAATGGTCGGACTAACTTTCAGTTTCCCCAGGATTGGCTTAAATATTGCGCTATCGAAATAATTCTAATTGTCATCGGTTACCGTAATCCCATTTGAAATTCAAAATAGCTGTTTCTAGCACTCCAACGCTAGAAGGGCGGAGTGGCGGGAGTGCTGTAGTTGAGGCACCAAAAACATAATTCTGCGCCTCAAGATTTCTCGGTTCAGCTGTAGTGTAGCAGGATTTTGAAACAATAGCGAGAAAAATTAAACGGGATCTTCAAAAATAGCAGGATTATGAAACAATAGCGGGGTTTTGAAAGAATAGCGGGATTTTCAATCGAGCGGGTGCTAGGAAGCTGAAATTTGGATACGTTCCGGGGTTTCGGCGCATATCACGAATATGTGACCAGATTTTCCAAATTCGTTCCCATTCGTGAGATTTTGCACATGCTCAGATTTTACAATCGCGCAACAGGCGAGTGAAGTGACGAACGAGGATTGTGCAGTTGAATAAAATACTTGTCTTTGTACCATCAATTGTTGTGCCAAATTTCAGCGCAATCGATATCGCGTTTTGTAACGAAATTTTACTAAATTTGCACACGATGTACACACATTTAGGGAATTTTTGTGACCTAAGTTTCAGCTAGTTCCGACTAGACTATCCCAAATGGCAAGGGGTTTGTTGAAGATTGGCCAATTTTGTACGGAGCGCATAAGAAGAACTGAGAACAGCCCCTTCCAGACGCCGTGTCAAGACCACCGTTTGGCATGACATGCTAAAAGGTGTTTCTGGGCACCTGTAACAAGTGAGACGTGACACTCCTTGAGTGTCAGATAGGCACTCCGCGTGATTGTTTTAGCAGACGGGGGCACAGAAACGCGTCGGAGCAGGCTGTACTGACGACGATGAGCGCAGGCTGTACTGACCGCTGACTGTCTATAGCCACTCACAACATAGAATGCCAGCGGCACTCCAATTGTACAGGCGCGCCTTATCTACGCTACACAGCGGGGGCTCCCCCGCTGTGGTGGACGGCGTCGGTGGCTCTAGGGCTACAGTACGATGCTCCTATAACTCGGTTCAATTGCGCGTGCATAGACGCCTTTCTCAGCGCGTCTTATATGGACGGCGTACTGTAGGCGCAGCAAAATCAATGGCGGACGGTATTTTTGGAATTTCGCGAAGTTTTACAGAGCGTGAGTATTCGGCCAAAATCAGGCTAAATGCACCGCAGATCGCCAAACAAATGACGGATTCGCGTTCTGCGGCATCAGAAAGCCCAGACACAACTGTCAACACAATTTTGAAAATTCGACCCAATTTTTGGCCGGCCGTGTGCCGAAATCAGGGCAAAGGCGTCCAAAATCGCAAAACAAACACCGGATTCGTGTTCAGCGTCGTTGGAAACCCCCGAAACAAGTGAAAACTCAATTTCGAAAATTTGACCCCGGGATTCAAAAATTCGGCGCGGCCGGCATACGGTACCTCAAAATGGTCAAGACACTTCGTCTAGACCAACTTTTGACGCTGAACACGTTGCAATGGTCAATTTGCCGCTAAAGCCACGCGTTCCAGCCCAAAAATCCACTCAAAGTCGAAAATCCGAATTTTCCGCTCGGGACCCGGGACTTTTGTGACCGCGGATCTCCCGAACGACAAGACCGATCTTGGCGTTTTTGGTGTCGAATGAAAGGTAATATAAGTGTCCAGGTCAGAAATTAAATTGGCGGGGATCCACCGTCGCAAACTCGAGTTATGATTTTTTAAATGTCGGAAAAAATTTTTGAAATTCGAATTTTCTACCGTACTCCCGCGTCGGACCACCTAGGGAGCCCGTTCCAGTCTGGTTCTGAAGAGGGTCCAATGGGCTACAACATATCCAAAAATCACCAAATTGGATCCACTTTTACGAAAGTTATGGCGAAGATATTTTTTTTACTTAGCAAAAATTTGAATTTTTGAATTTTCGCAAAATTTTTCCACCGCCGAAATTTTTTCATCCCCCGACCACGCTGCGCGTCGTCATAAGCTATCTTTTAAAAAAAAATTTGGCCCCCTAGGTGCTTCGTAGCGAGCGCCAGGCCTGTTGGTGTTAACTGTGGGTTTTACCGCTCCTATAGCACTCCTTCGCTTTTCAAGCGGCGCTTTCTTCAACAAGAAGGGTTGAACGAGGAAAGCCGCCAATAGCGATGAGGTGTGTGACTCTCGAGTACACACCTGGTGTGTCTATCAGAGATTCTCTTCCTTCACTTTTCTTGTCCACACGCCATTCGAGGGCGATATCGCGCGAGACCACGGACGCTGAGGAGAATCACTGCATTACACGAGAAAGAGAGGTAGTCGAGTGGATCGGATTACATCTCGTTTATCACCTTCCTCCTCTTCCTCGCTTGGTCGCGGCACTGCGTGGCTCAGTGGTGCAACACCTCGGACGCATACTCGTCGTCCTCGTTGGCCAGACGTCTGCCCATCACGCGGCGCATGAAGGGCGCCTTCTCGACCTTCACTTTGCCCTCGAGCTTCTTGGCTATGAGCTGGCAGACGAATTTCTGCAGCATCCGACTTTCTGTGAACCGCGACTTGTACTTCGCGACGTCGACCAACTGTCGTCTCGACTGGGACGCCGAAGTGTGATACATCAGCTTGATGAGTGCCCTCTGTCCGGTGCTCTCGTGGAAGCAGCGGTCCGCCGTTGCCTTAGTTCTGAGTTCCTCCCTAAGGTCCTTCGCCGCCTGGAGGTCGGCAGCGATCAGCGTTCTGCGGTGGACTTGAATCTCCTTTTTTTCGCCCGGCCTCAGCCGGGCGACACCCTAGGAGAGCTCGGCGTGCGTGCGTGCGTACGTACGTCCGTCCGTCCGTCCGTCCGTCCGTAACGCTCCCAGATCTCGGCGTTGGAAAGTCGCAGAGCGGAGATCTTGGGTTCTACGGATAGGTCTCGACTCACTGATCATTCAGCTAAGAGGTTTCGAAATTCAAAAGTTTGAATTGCGCGAGTTACAGTAACCCGAAGGTCAAAACGGAAAAGGGCTCTAGCTCGCTCGTCTTAAGTCGTAGAGCGGCAATCGACACGTCAGATGAAAGCTCTCGACGCGTTCTTTCATGCGACTGCAAAAGTTCTTTCAATTACGCAAACACGCACCGCCGAAAACGCCACTCTCGACATTTTGACGCTAAAATCGTTCTAACTCGCTCAACTTGCGTCGTAGAGAGACAATCTCAAGGTGAGTCGATAGTTCTCGACTCGCTGATCATTTGTTCTCCCATTGGTCGAAACTCAAAAATTTGAATTTCGCGAGTTACAGTAACCCGAAGGTTTAAAACGAAAAACGGCTCGAACTCGTCTGTCTTGCGTCGTAGAGAGGTGATTTTGAGCACCTTGGATAGCTCTGGACTCATTGATCATTTGTTCTCCCGTTGGTCAAAACTCAAAGTTTGAATTTCGCGAGTTGCAGTAGCCCAAAGGTCCGAAAACGCAAAACGGCTCTAACTCGCTCGTCTTACGTCGTAGAGCGGCGATCGACTCGTCAGGTGAAAGCTCTCGACGTGTTCTTTCATGCGGCAGCAACAATTTTTAACATTACGCAAACACGCACCACGGGAAACGCCATTCTCGAGATTCGAACACTAAAATCGCTCTAACTCGCTTGATTTGCGTCGTTGAGAGACGATCTCGAGCTCAGTGGATAGCTCACGACTCACGGAAGTAGTAAGGAGGGCCTTTCTGGGCCGGTGTGCTGAAGCATAGGCGGCTTCTCGGACGGTACATTCTCTCGGCCGGTGTGCTGAAGCATAGGCGGCTTCTCGGACGGTACATTCTCTCGGCCGGTGTGCTGAAGCATAGGCGGCTTCTGGGACGGTTAGTTTCTCGGACGGTAGGTACATAAGCCCAAGCCCCAGAGTGTCTCGAATAAGCGCACCCCCTGTAAGCCTAAGCCTGTGAGTGTATGATGACTGGATGCTCTGGGCCGGTGTGCTGAAGGATAGGAGGTTTCTGGCCCGGTGCTGGGCGGCCTTTCTGGCCGGTGACTTTTCTGCCAGATTCAAACTGTGGCCAAGCCTAAGGTTGAAAATGTCTCTAATAAGCGCACCCCCTGTAAGCCTAAGCCTGTGAGTGTATGACGACGGTGTGCTGAAGCATAGGAGGTTTCTGGGCCGGTTAGTACTTTTCTTTGGCCCGGTCTTTGGTGGAATGTACTGGGCGTGATTTTCCGCCAGATTCAAACTGTGGCTGTAGATTGCAGGACGCAAGCCTGGTGAAAAGTGCTGCGGTGAAAAGTGCTGCGGGGAAAAGTGCTGCGGTGAAAAGTGCCTGCTGATAGCCTAAGGTTGAGATCGAGCAGAGTGAAAGCCTAAGCGTCTCAAATAAGCGCACCCCCTCAGCTGAGCGTCTATAGCTGTGCGTGTTGCGTGAATAAGTGTCGTGTGTGCCTGCCCCTCACTGTGTCCGCCTACCCTTACCTACCGTTACTGTGTATGCGTTGGTGGTGGGGAGAGAGGTAAAGTGGGTGCAGGGACTGAAGAAGGCCGCCGATCTCCACCCTTATATGGCCAGGACCTCCTGCTGGGAGCGACTGCAACGCCGCCTGCCGGCCAGGAAGAGAAACGTGCGCAGCGCCACCTGCCGGCCGAGAGGAGATCCGCGAAATTTGAATTTCTGGTTGTTGCGTGCATCCACCAGGGGGCGCCAGTAGTCTATCCGAACCGCCTCGACGCGTAGAATCCAACGGTGACCACCTCGACCCCCTTCGACCTACCACAAATGCCCTGGGGGCAAAAACGTCGCCCACGAAAGGGAGTTTCACCATACTGACAAATTGTTAACAAATTCAAAACACATCGGAACCATATCAAATAGGGGTTCGTTTGAACCGTCTCAGCGAGGCGAATTCAATTGCACTAATGCCGTCGCCCCCAAATGTACCACGAACGTTATTTTGCACTTTTTTAGCCTCAAAAATCAACTTTTTATTGGCTCATCCAAACATAGCGTTGTAGGGGTTCGTTTGAAGCGTCTCGCCGAGAAAATTACAATGGTGCTATCCGCGACCCCGTACCACGCACCACGTCCACGCGGCGGCCACGCAAACGTGGTCAGGCCACAACTTTTGATTGGATGGTCGGAACATGGCGTTGTTGGGGTTCGTTGAAACCGCCTTGACGAGAGGAATCCAATGGTGCCATCGGCGACCACGTACCACGCACCACGTCCACGCGGGCCACGCAAACGTGGTCGGGCCATAACTCATTGCGGCCTTTGCCAAATGTGGTCGTGTTGGGGCTCAAACAAACCGCCCTGACGAGAAGAATCCATTTCTGAGGCTCCTCAGACTCCATCTGTCAACACACGAGGCCCCTGCAAAAGAGCATTCACTAGTACGAGGGGTCAGAGTTTTGACCTGCATGTAGCCCAAGGGTCAGAGTTTTGCGCCTCACGCAAGGCAAGGGATAAGATTATTGAACCTCACGCAAGGCAAGGGGTGAAGTTTTCGAACTGACGCAAAACAAGGGGTAAGATTTTCGACCCTTAGACAACGCAAGGGGTCAGATTTTCGACCCTCAACTGCACAGAGCCCAAAAGTATAGACCCTCAGCAACACAAACACTTTCTCGGAGAGCCAAACTGGCCGACGCACACAGTTCACAAAGGAATGAGCGAGTCACAGGTGCAGATCAACGTGGAAGTACGGCTGCAGCAGGATCACATCGGGGGCCTTCTTGTCAGTCTGAACGGCCTTCTCTGCAGTCTTCTCTGATGCCTTTTCTTCAGTCATCTCTGAAGCCTTCTCTGCAGCCTTGTCACCCTGCTTCTCTTCTACCTTCTTCTTGGCCGGAACCTTGGGACGTTTGAAGGAGGCTTCCTCAATCTCCTTGTAGAGCTTGTCGTTGTTGGAGATGCCTGCCTTGGCCTTGATCGGCACCCGTTTCCGAGGACCCTTGTTGAACGAGGGGTGGTTGACCAGCAGGTCCGTGTCGCCCACTGGAACAGGAGGCAGCTGCGAGTCGAGGCCGTAGGAAGGAGCCTGGGAAGCCATCTCGGAAGGCGGAGTAGAGAACTCTTGCAGGAGCTGATCAAAGTCCATAGCAAGAAATGAAGCAACTGCAGAAAACACCCCAACTCTCTGCTTTTATCCACCCTTTGCTGCGTGGCCAACCAATCAGCACCCAGGACTTCACAACACTGTTTGTAGCTGGCTCGGCGCCAGTTTAGTTTGACTCGGAGCCAGTTCATTTTGACTCGGAGCCATTTTGGAGTCAGCTCAGAGCTGTTTCTACCAGCTGTAGTGTCTGTGTGGGGTATGGCTGAGTGCCATCTCTGCAGAGCTGCCACACACTGACCCAGGGGTGGCTGCGAACTGACTCGGAGCCGATCCATACTGACTCGGAGCCAAATCCCACCTGAATCGGAGCTGAATCCCAGCTGAATCGGAGCTGATCCCTGCACAACTGAATCGGAGCTGACTCGGAGCTTGCAAGTACCTGCTGTTTTGAACTTCAGCTTGCTGTTTTTTCAGCTGAGTGAAGGAGTATAAAAGAGCCAGCAGAGCCAGTCCAGTCAGTTCAATACCCAACTGTACACAGTGAGTGAAAATTCTTTTCCGCTGCTGTGGCATTGAGGAGTTACTGCAGAGCCCACCCGTGTTCATGGTGAGAATCTGTAGGGTCTGTTGGGCTACTTTCTCGAGCAGTTCCAACAGGCTTCGTCACGAGCGCACTGTGCACAAGGCCATGAAGGAGCCAGAAGTGTCAGGTGGAGTCATCCATAAGGACGTTGACAGCCAGCCCGACAGCGAGTATGAAGAAGAGGCGGACACAAGTGAGGAAGAGCCCGACACAATTGACGAAGAGGCAGATGAACAAGAAAAGTCTGACACCAGTGAAGAAGATGAGCAGATGGACGACGAAGAGGGGCTTGGTGAAACGCAGGTGTGGCGGCGGCTGCTCACCAATGCCTGCATCAAGCTGCGAGACTCGCTGGAAGACAAGTCACCTGATCAGATACTCACGGACGAGAAGGTCATGTCAGCATTGGCCCGTGACATCTCCAACAGTGTTGAGTGGATACAGGAGGCTGCTGTTCTGCTCGAGCACAGCGACATGATGCACAAGATTAACCTGACCAAGGACCGACTCATCGGACAAGAGGACTATGATGAAGAAGAAGCTGGTGTGAAGGCCTGGAAAGAAAGGAGGCCGCTGGTCAAGAAGCTCATCCGTGATAACCGCGACATTATTGATGACCTCTTTGCAGATGGCACTGGTGGTGACGGTAGTGGTGATGTGGCTGGTGATGATGATGGTGGCTCTAGTGATGATGATGATGATTATCTTACTCGTGCGACAGATGTGCAACTTGCGAAGGATTTGCCGCCAAATGTGACTGACGTGATGAAGAGGGCTCCTGGTACTGGTTACTTTTTGTGAGGCCTCTGAATTGTGTTGTGCTGTACTGTTGTCAGGTGCTTCGTTGTTGATGAATCGTATCCTGAGTTTGTCAGTGGATGGACACACTACATACTACACAATGTCAGGCACAACCTCCTACGAACTGAATCCATACAATGCTCTTACCCCTGCAAGGCGATGCGAAACAGCAGGTACTTGCAAGCTCCGAGTCAGCTCCGATTCAGCTGTGCAGGGATCAACTCCGATTCAGCTGGGATTCAGCTCCGATTCAGGTGGGATTTGGCTCCGAGTCAGTATGGATCGGCTCCGAGTCAGTTCGCAGCCACCCCTGGGTCAGTGTGTGGCAGCTCTGCAGAGATGGCACTCAGCCATACCCCACACAGACACTACAGCTGGTAGAAACAGCTCTGAGCTGACTCCAAAATGGCTCCGAGTCAAAATGAACTGGCTCCGAGTCAAACTAAACTGGCGCCGAGCCAGCTACAAACAGTGTTGTGAAGTCCTGGGTGCTGATTGGTTGGCCACGAAGCAAAGGGTGGATAAAAGCAGAGAGTTGGGGTGTTTTCTGCAGTTGCTTCATTTCTTGCTATGGACTTTGATCAGCTCCTGCAAGAGTTCTCTACTCCGCCTTCCGAGATGGCTTCCCAGGCTCCTTCCTACGGCCTCGACTCGCAGCTGCCTCCTGTTCCAGTGGGCGACACGGACCTGCTGGTCAACCACCCCTCGTTCAACAAGGGTCCTCGGAAACGGGTGCCGATCAAGGCCAAGGCAGGCATCTCCAACAACGACAAGCTCTACAAGGAGATTGAGGAAGCCTCCTTCAAACGTCCCAAGGCTCCGGCCAAGAAGAAGGTAGAAGAGAAGCAGGGTGACAAGGCTGCAGAGAAGGCTTCAGAGATGACTGAAGAAAAGGCATCAGAGAAGACTGCAGAGAAGGCCGTTCAGACTGACAAGAAGGTGCCTGATTTGATCCTGCTGCAGCCGTACTTCCACGTTGATCTGCACCTGTGACTCGCTCATTCCTTTGTGAACTGTGTGCGTCGGCCAGTTTGGCTCGCCGAGAAAGTGTTTGTGTTGCTGAGGGTCTATACTTTTGGGCTCTGTGCAGTTGAGGGTCGAAAATCTGACCCCTTGCCTTGTCTACGGGTCGAAAATCTGACCCCTTGTTTTGCGTCAGTTTGAAAACTTTACCCCTTGCCTTGCGTGAGGTTCAATAATCCTATCCCTTGCCTTGCGTGAGGCGCAAAACTCTGACCCTTGGGCTATATGCAGGTCAAAACTCTGACCCCTCGTACTAGTGAATGCTCTTTTGCAGGGGCCTCGTGTGTTGACAGATGGAGTCTGAGGAGCCTCAGAAATGGATTCTTCTCGTCAGGGCGGTTTGTTTGAGCCCCAACACGACCACATTTGGCAAAGGCCGCAATGAGTTATGGCCTGACCACGTTTGCGTGGCCCGCGTGGACGTGGTGCGTGGTACGTGGTCGCCGATGGCACCATTGGATTCCTCTCGTCGAGGCGGTTTCAACGAACCCCAACAACGCCATGTTCTGACCATCCAATCAAAAGTTGTGGCCTGACCACGTTTGCGTGGCCGCCGCGTGGACGTTGTGAGTGGTACGGGGTCGCGGATAGCACCATTGTAATTTTCTCGGCGAGACGCTTCAAACGAACCCCTACAACGCTATGTTTGGATGAGCCAATAAAAAGTTGATTTTTGAGGCTAAAAAAGTTTTGCAAAATAACGTTCGTGGTACATTTGGTGGCGACGGCATTAGTGCAATTGAATTCGCCTCGCCGAGACGGTTCAAACGAACCCCTATTTGATATGGTTCCGATGTGTTTTGAATTTGTTAACAATTTGTCAGTATGCTGAAACTCCCTTTCGTGGGTGACGTTTTTGCCCCCAGGGCATTCGTGGTAGGTCGGAGGGGGTCGGCGTGGTCACCGTTGGATTCTACGCTTCGAGGCGGTTCGGATAGACTACTGGCGCCCCCTGGTGGCTGCACGCAACAACCAGAAATTCAAATCTCGCGGATCCCCTCCCGGCCGGCAGGCGGCGCTCCGCACGTTCCTCTTCATGGCCGCCAGGCGGCGCTGCAGTCGCTCACAGCAGGAGGTCCTGGCCTTATAAGGGTGGAGATCGGCGGCCATCTTCAGTCCCTGCACCCACTTTACCTCTCTCCCCACCACCAATGCATACAACGGTAGGTAAGAGTAGGCGGACACAGTACATAGGTGAGGGCAGGCGCACACGACACTAAATTCACGCCTACACGCACAGCTATAGACTCTCAGTTGAGGGGGTGCGCTTCTTAGAGACCCTGGTTTATGTCCTGCAATCTACAGAGATGGTACTCTCACTTCAAACATCACCCTTAGGCTTAGTCACACCGTCCCAGAAACCTACCGTCCCAGAAACTTCCTATGCTTCAGCACACCGTCCCAGAGCACACTGTCGTCATACACTCACAGGCTTAGGCTTATAGGGGTGCGCTTATTAGAGACACAGTTTGAATCTGGCGGAAAATCACGCCCAGTACATTCCACGAGAAACTCGTAGTACATTCCACCAAAGAGATACAGCTGTAGTACATTCCACCAAAAACTCGTAGTACATTCCACCAAAAAGCCTATCTATACTACTCCCGCTGTCTTGTCTTTGTCTTTGTCCTTGACCTCGATTATTAAATTGTCTTGTCTTTGTCTTTGTCCCGCGTCTGACTTTCTAAATTGTCTTGTCTTTGTCTTGTCTTTAAATTGTCCTTAGATTGTCCCTAAATTGTCTCAATCCGAATTGTGATAGTGCTGAGTGCGTACCTTCTCCAGTTTACGAGAGCTACTGTTGACCGCCGTCTCTGTCAGTATACCCAATCGTCTCACCAAGTTTGCCCCAGAAATTGGTCTCGCCAGCACCAAATCGTAGCACATTGGGTGGCATTGCTACACAATGCAAAGGACAATTTAAGGACAAACTAAGGACAATTTAACGATTTGTCCCAACTGCTCATTTTGATTGTCTTGTCTTTGTCTTGTCTTTCCAAAAACTCGGGACAACTCAAATTGTCTTGTCTTGTCGGACAATTTAGCCGAGCTAAATTGTCTGAGACAATTGTCCTCTAAGGACAATGGCATGTCTGTTACCAAGAACGAGCTTTTCGAATTATGCGCTACCATATCCCTTGTAACACAATTTGGAATGGTTTCCGAGGCTGCGGCCTGGTTTCTGAATTATTGCATAAAATGGCATATGGAAAACCAGGCAAGTCGTCCGGGGGACGCAGTATACTCCACAAATGTGAACTCCTATGCACGGTGACTCCTCTCCGGTTGTGGCCTCCTAACACTCCCAATCGCAAAAGTAATGCCGAATTCGTCATCTGCATCTCAAAATACCCCAGAATCGACATACAACACCCCTAACTTCCTATGGACTCTCAGAACCAAAATTCTGCACTTGGGGTACGGTAGCACGCAGATTGCTCACATCTATGTTCAAACATTATCTAAACGCTAAACGAATGCCAAATTCGTAATTAGCGCCCCCGAAAACCCCGAAATCGAGTATAATATTGCGAAAGTCGACCAGACACCCAATACTCAAATGGACGCGGCAGGGTTACTGTAGCTCTGCACATTTGCCAAAAACACTTTTCTGGACCAGATTTAAGCGCAGAATCGTTTGAAACCACTTTTGAACCGATTCGGCAACGCATTCGAGCGCTACAGACGCCGAAACGCGAAAATCGCAATTTTCGACCCCGGAGTCAAAAAAGTTGCGGGAAAATAACTTTTTGTGTCTCAACCGATTTTCTCTGTTAATGGCTCATACGATAGAGGACATCTGGGAAGGAGCACCAAAAGCGGTCTCGCGGCTCTAGCTGCTACCTATCGCGCACAGCAAACCGTCAAAGTCGGAAAATAGCGAAAAATCGCGAATTTTTCAAATTTGGCGCCAAAATGGGTCCCGCAGCGATCCGATTCATTTCTTCCACCCTCGGCCCTATCGAGTACTACAACATATCAAAAGATAGTATATACCATTATATGCAACTTTTTCGAGTTCTACCTTGCCCAACCCTATTTGCAGTACTTTAAAAATTTAAATTTTTGAATTTCCCGCCAACGGGGTCCCGGAGCGTGACCCCGTTTGGTGTCCACCCTGCCCACCCACTAGGCCTACCCAACGCAAAAGACCGTTTGCAAATCGGCCGCTGCACGCGCGAACCCCATCCGGTCCAAATTACTGCGTTTCGCGCACAAACGCTATATACTCCACACTTTTTGTGGAGTATAAAAATTATGCCGGCCGGCCGGTCTACTGCTTTTGGTGGAACGCTTCTGCGAGTGCTCCACCAAGCAGCAGAGTGAGAAACCAGTAGAAATCTTGTCGAAACGGCTAAACATTCTCTCGACAGCACTCGCAAAGCGTTCCACCATAAGCAGTAGACCGGCCGGGGCTCGTAGCGGAGTCCTCGTACCCTGAAGTGGAAGGACAGTTGGCGAACCAGACATGCCATTGTCCCAGGATTTTTGCAATTGTCTTGTTTTTTTTTTTTCCCCCCTTGTCTCTTTTTCTTTTCTTTGTCTTTGTCCTTTAGCCGCTTTTTTTTATTCTCTTTTTTTTTTTTTTTTCTTGTTCTTAAATTGTCCTTAAATTGTCTCTAAATTGTCCCAGGGAGAGTTGTATTTGTGCTGAATGGGTGGTTTGTCCTTTGTCCTGCGGCAAGATTCCCGCGCAATGGAAGTTTGTACTAGCAAATCCTTAGTTTACTCCACTGATAGTCGCATAAACTAGGGTCTATAGCCCGTGAATAACGCATTGCAGCTTTTGAGACTGATGTCGCGCAGCTGACGCGCTGCAGCTTCAGAGTCGCGCAACTGACGTGCTGCAGCATCACAGACCGATGTCGCGCAGCTGACGTGCTGCAGCATCACAGACCGATGTCGCGCAGCTGACGTGCTGCAGCTTCAGAGACCGATGTCGCGCCGCTGACGCGCTGCAGCTTCAAACACCGATGTCGCGCCGCTGACGCGCTGCAGCTTCAAACACCGATGTCGCGCAGCTGACGCGCTGCAGCTTCAGAGATCGATGTCGCGCAGCAGATGCGCTGCAGCTTCAAACACCGATGTCGCTCACCTGACGCGCTGCACCTTCAGAGACCGATGTCGCGAAGCTGACGCGCTGCCGCTTCAGAGGACCGATGTCGCGCAGCTGACGCGTGCCCGTGAGTCGTGCGCCCTTCTTGGTCAGAAGACAAACCGACGTTTTGCGCTTCGCCTGTGCCCGTGACTCGTGCGCCGTTGTTGGTCAGAAGACGAAACCCCGTGTTGGCGGTGCTTTGACAGTGTGTAAAGCATATTGTTGTCAACTTGGGTCTCACAGCGAACGGTGCTTTGACAGTGTGTAAAGCAAATGGTGCGCAAGTTGGGTCTCACAGCGAAGCAAGCCCAACTACGCACGCCTATGGCAGAATCGTAATCGTTGTTGCGTAGAATGTTTTTCCGAAAACGGCCGAAATTTACCCGAAAATCGCGAATTTCGGACGATTTAGGCGGCGGCCGAAGACGAAACTTGGGCCAGACGGTGCAGCGTCGAACGGCGGTTCCGTTGATGCACGGCTCGTCGCGATCCGCCGCCGCAGTCAGGATTTAGCGCCAAAAATGTGCCAAAAAAACGATATTTTCGCAATTTCGACCGAATTTCGACGCCGGCCCAAGACCAAACTTCGGCCAGATGGTGCGGGGCGGAAGGCGGTTCCGAAAATGTATAGATGTCCGGGATCCGTCGCCGCTGTCGAGAGTTATCGTGTTAACACACAAACAAACAAACAGAGATCGCGTGATTAGTATATAAGGATAGTCTCGACAACAACAATTCGCGGCGCGCTGGATGTGCGTGACCCACGGCACACAGGACAATCTAAGGACAATTTAAGGACAATTTACCGATTTGTCCCAATTGATCATCTTGATTGTCTTGTCTTTGTCTTGTCTTTGCGAAAACCCGGGACAATCTAAATTGTCTTGTCTTGTCGGACAATTTAACCGAGATAAATTGTCTAAGACAATTGTCCTGAAAGACAATGACATGTCTGGGCGAAACGCTCAAAAACCGCAAAATCGGGCCCGGAACGCAAAAATTTCTCGTATATCTCGACGGGATCTTGTCGGCCATCAAATTCTACGTACTTTGTCCAAGTTTCACGATCCTAGGCGCAGCCGATCGAGAGAAATCGCGAAATTCGCGCGTAGGAGAGCAAAAATCGAAAAATCGGGCCCGGAACGCAAAAATTTCTCGGATATCTCGACGGGACGTTGTTCCCCGTCCAATTCTACGTACTTTGTCCAAGTTTGGCGATTTTAGGCGCAGCCGATCGAGAGAAATCCCGAAATTTGCGTTAGGGTGGAAAAATCGAAAAATCGGGCAAAGTTCGGCAAAACTTCCCGGTTTTATCGACGGGATCGTCTTCTCCATCGATTTCCACGTCACTTGTCCAAGTTTCAGCGCCGTAGTTGCTCCGGAGCCCGAGAAACCGCTGTCCGTTCGAATCCCGAAATTTGAAAACCTTCTCGGGTCCCAAAACGACAATTTTCGGCGGAATTTTTGAAATTTCTCTTCTGATATGTGATCGGCATCCCAAATCCGAACACGTGTCCAAATTTGGGCCGAATCGGCCCGGCGGATCGCGAAAGAGCAAAGATCCGACAAACGGATGAAATAGATCCGCCTAATGTTCCGGTGGTAAATATAAGGTTAACCGGCTAAATCGCATTGCTAACTATTCAAAGAATTTGAGCAATGTGTGGTGGCCAGCCATGCATGAGAGCACGAAGACGACGAACCTTGCCACCTGATGGGCGATCTCTTCGTATCTTCTGGTGTTGGCCTTGTAGGGAAGCGTAACGGGGCCGCACTGGCCATCGCCATCGCCAAACCAGACGCTCTTTCAGACTTTCCGAAAAATCTCTACTTTACTAGAAACATAACGAAATGATTGCTGCTTTCACCAAGGACAAAAGGCAAAGGGCCGACGTCGTGGCGGGGGGCATTCAAAGTTGTCGCTGACTGGTCCTCTAAACATTGCACTTGCGTTGATTTGCCGAGCTTCGACGCGCCAAAACTTCAATCTGAATTGTCATCGGTTACCGTAATCACGAAATTTGAAATATCAATCCCTGGCGTCGCGGCAATCGATCAACCAGCGGCGAAGGGAACGCGCACTGAACCTAAGAACCGACCCCTTCGCTAAACGCCCGCTCATCGAACATGCTGAATGACAAAGTCATCTGATCTAGTATTTTGGGGGCCTATTTTAGGGGCCCATTTGACAATCGCTAAATCCCACGGGCCTATTTTACTAAGGCGCAGCACGTAGTGCAGCAAACTCTGTTTTGCCAATACCTCGCACAGCAATGTTGAACCTGTATGCAGCAACATTTTTGTTTGAGAATAGGACGTCAGGGGTGACCATAGAAACTAATTTAGTTTCAGTTTCAGTTTCAGTATGAGTTTTCTTTCAGTAAAAATTTCTTTTGAGTTTTAGTTTCAGTTACTGAAACTGAGTTTCAGTGTTTTGGTGCTCATGGATGTGGAGCGTACATGCTATTTTGCCTACAAGCGTTGCAGAGCTCCGGAGTAATAAGGTTCATTTCAAGCTACTTCGTCACAATCAACTAGCAGTACGCCAAATTGGCCTAGGATAAGAAATAAATGCACATTAAATACTGAATTTGACACTAAAACTAGATTCAGTAGTGTGTACTGAAACTAGTTGCAGCGTTGCACAAATACTGATTCTTTTTGTGGAGTTTTAGTTTTCAGTTTCAATATGGCTGACCAGTTTAGTTTGCAGTTCCAGTTTCAGTTTCAGTATATTTATTGAAACTGAAACTAAAACTGAAACTAGTTTCAGTTTCTGTGGTCACACCCTGTAGGACGTTACTGCAGTCAGCTTTATCCCCAGTGCTTCTTCTGGCACTCCTTTGAGCAATGGGCCTCGACATGTCATGAGCCGCACACATTCCGCCTGAAAGCAAAGGAAATCCTTGCGGAACGGCGCATCGCATGGGCAGCGCCTCGGTAGGACATCGTTGGAACAGAAGTCTTTGTCGGCGTAGTTGGATGTCAGGAGCGTCACTTGAGCTCCAAATTCTGTGGGCCAGAACCCAGTTGGCAGTTGCATGATATCCCGACACTGCAGTTAACTACACAACAAGGTTGAAATGGTTGCTCGAACACAAACTGAGCGATTGGGTGCAAATCTTTGCGCACGCCATCGTTTATTCGCGCGACAACAGTGCCAACTGAATGACCGCACTGAGAGCGGGCTCGAAGCAAGCGACTTGCACTCGGATCAGATCATAGACCTGACGTCTTCTCTCCTGAGCGTCCAGCGTTACATTGACGGACACAATGTGGCATGTTTCTCTCTACGAGGTGTGGACACTGTTTTCCTCGTCCACGAGAGTGACGCACGTCGAGTGCAATCGGAAATGTATGCCATCAGAGCAATGCGTTATATGTCGTTCTTCGTTCGCGTTATCTTCTTAACA